>CAKNYM010047831.1:92381-144856 GCA_932195095.1 Andricus curvator
AAGAACTCACCGTCTTTCCTTGGGAACAGGAGTTTTCGGCGGTTTTGCTCAATTTTAGCTATTGTCCGCAAATGGAAAAATTATTTAAAAATTTTTTTCTAACACCTTTTGATGGTACCTTTCTAATAGGGTGGGTAAAAAAAGTCACCCCCTCTTCGTTTTGGGGAAGAACTCACCGTCTTTCCTTGTGAACAGGAATTTCCGGCGGTTTTTCTCAATTTGAACTATTGTTCGCAAATGGAAAATTTTCTAAAAATTTTTTTTCTAACACCTCTTAATGGTACCTTTTTCAATAGGGTGGGTTAAAAAAGTCAACCCCTCTTCGTGTTGGGGGAGAACTCACCGTCTTTCCTTGGTAACAGGTGTTTTCGGCAGTTATTCTCAATTTTAGCTATTGTCCGCAAATGGAAAAAATTTAAAAAATTAATAATTTCAACACCTGCTGAAAGTACCTTTCCAATGAGTGGGGTTAAAAAAGACACTCACTCTTCGTTTTGAGGGAGAGCTCACCGTCTAACCGTCTAAAAAATTTTCTAACACCTCTTGATGGTACCTTTCGAATAGGGTTGGTTAAAAAAGTCACCCCCTCTTCGTTTTTGGGGAGGACTCATCGTCTATCTTTGCGAACATGGGTGGTCTGCTTTTTTGTCGCTGGAATCGCCTTAGCAAATACACCAACGGTTTCAGTGCATTTTTTGTTATGGTTTTGGACAATATATAAGCCAAAAATAAACAAATAAAGAATTCGTCAAATGACGTCTGAAACTTCCGTCCAATAACAATTTCAAATTTTGTTTTAAATTGAAATATTCTCAAATTTGGATTTTAAAAGAGAAGTCGTTATAAATATATCATTTTCAAATTTTGGCATAACAGAAAAAGTCGCGAGACAACAAACACGGGAGAAGGAAGTGAAACAGAGGAGCTTCAAGGCGGACAGAATGAATTAATTGTAGTAAATGCAACCGCGCGTTTACGTCCCTCGATTTTTACTTTCTAACATTAAAAATATAAACAATTTTGAAATCAATTATTATACAAAGCTTTAAATATTTAGACTTTCTCAAATTTTTGAAACAATAAAATATAGATACCAATTGAAAGGAATTGAAATTTAAAAAATATACATATTTATATTAAACGATTTTGAATTGGAAACGTTCCTATTCAAAAAATGTTGGATTGGGTGAACTTGTACCATTTCTCAATAAAAGCATTAAAAATTAAATAATTTTAAATTAAAAGTGCTTGAAATTAAAAAATTTTTAAAGAGAAAATGTCAACATTAAAAAATGCAAATTTTTTAATAAAAGAATTAGATTTTTGTACATGAAAAAATCACTGTCATTCACACCGTTCAAAAATGAAGAATTAAAAAATTGTGAACCTTCAAAGTTTAATTATTTTAAAAACGTTGAGAATTACATGATTTCTAACTGGAAACTTTCAAAATTAATGAATTCAAACTTTAAATGTTAAAAATTAAACAGTTACAGACTTTCTTTAAGATAGAATTATTTTACAATTAGGATCTTGAAACTAAGTCTTTGAATATTAATAGTTTTCAAACTGTGCATCAAGTTTTTCCAAAATACTCAGTTTAGCTTAAAGTGCAAAATGAATAACTTGAAAATCAATGATAAATCCATGGAGAATAGACATAAGGAGCCCAAAGTCCTGTACATTGACTTCACCAAAAACGAGCATTTTTCTGTCGGATGTACAATAACGCATCGAAATGCTAGATCTCTCGAGCGCGGCGCTAGTGTGGTACGGGTAACGATGGCCGCCGTCATGGTCCGTGTAAATATAACCTATGATATAACCCTAAACAAAAATACAAAATTCCTAAATGACTAAAACAATTTGTTGAGGCATTTAAAGAAGATTTGAATGTAAAAACTGTTATATTCAAGTGGAAGTCCGATATCAGTTCTGTGATGTGTATGCGTACAAGATTGAAAACTGATCCGTTATATCCTTATTGTTTTCCACGTTTGTGCAATACATCTGAAGTACCTACCACGTCCATTGCAAGATCACTTCAATTACATAGAAGCACCGATATTTCGAGATGAGTAAAATAAATTTTCTGCGTTTTAATAATAATTTATACATTTCTATTAAAATCACATTGGTAAATAATGTAAGATGTCAACATATATGGCGGCCATTTTTCTACGTACAACACTAGCGCCATAATTCGGGCAGTATTGTAACCCTTTTTATACGACAAAAATTTGCTTATTTTCGGTTACATTACTTTGGTCTCCTTATGTCTATTCTCCATGGATAAATCATTTCCATGAAAAGGGACAACTTCATTTTGAAGATAATTTTATTAGATGTCATTGGCGTATATACTAATAAGCTGTCACATTGAAATGATAGAGAATGTCGCGGGTCAAAAACAAGCGAAAAGCGAGCAAAATATAGTCTTGACATTTTTCATATTAAGTTTTGAAAATTGTTGAAACAGTAAATAATAATTTCCAATGAAAACTGTTTGTAATCTAAAAGAAATATATTAAACGATTTTGATTTGAAAACGGTTCCATTCAAACTATTTTAGATTACACATAAATTTGAAAAAGGACAATATCTTGAACAGAAAGAAAAGAAATTGAACTTATATAATACATAATTAAAAATGTTTGGAATTGAATAATTTTAAATTGAAAGTGTTTGCAAAATTTAAAACAGAGCTCTCAAAATTGAAAAATTTGTGACTACCATTATTCCATTAAGCTATTTCCCTTTCAGGGTAGGCGTGACACTACCCGATTCGGGTAGTGTTTCTAGGTGGATAGTTTCTGGTAGTAAATAACTACTATAAGTGTGGGCTCACCACACCCACGGTGGGCCAACAGCACGCAGTATTCTCGAAAGTCACCCATCCAAGTACTAACCGCGCCCAACGCTGCTTAACTTCAGTGATCTGACGAGAACTGGTTTTTTCAGCGTGGTATGGCCGTTGAACTACAATTTTAAAAATTTGACAATTTCATTAGAAAGGATTTGAAATTGTATCATTTCTAATTCAAAGTGGTAAAAATTGAACAATTTTATTTGAAATTGAAGAATCTCGAAATCAAATGATTTCGAACGAAAATGTCAGAAAAAGGACAATTTTAAAGCGTTAAAAATTGAAATATTTTCAGATTAGAATTTTGCAAATGTGATCTTATAAAACTGAAGGGAAATGGAATTGTATAATTATTAATTAAAAGCGTTTTAAATTAAATAATAAAAATGTTCTTAATTTTTTTTTAATTCAAATAATTTTCGCTTGGAAGCGATTAAAATTTGAAATTAAAAACTAAATTCAATGTTTTAAAGTCGAAGCTGCTTACATTCTATAATTTTAAATTGTTATTATATTTAAAATATTAAAATTGATTTGGCAAATTTGTCCTAAATCCAAAAATAAATTCACCATTCAAGATGCAAAAGTTTTCAATTATGAACCTTTAAAATTGAATTATTCTAAAGAAGACATTCAAAATAAAATGTACCCATTTTATAAGAGAAACATTAAAAAGAAAAAAATTCCTTATCCGGAACCAAATTTTAGTCGAAAAAAAGTGACATTAAGACTTTTTTCTATTGAAAACCACTTAAATTTTGTTTATTTCAAGTTAAATCGTTTGAAAATTAACAATTTTTGGTATTATTAATTATAACTTTCCAAAATGAACAATCTTAATTTTAATTGAATTATTTATTATTAATCTTTATCTATTTTGATTTTGAACAACACTATTTTGAACTTTGTAATTTAAAATTGTTAAATTTTTTCCAAACAAATATTTTTAAATTTAAAAAAATTGATTTTTCAATCTTCAACTAAAAGTCAGACAATTTTAAGATATTACATTAAAAATTTAAAAAAAATAGAAAACCAGATTGCTATATTATGTATATGATTCCAATATTTAAAATTGCACGCAGTTATAAGCTTTGCAATTTATTCCAAATTGTTTTTTTTTTTTTTCAAGTTGAGTTTGAAATCTTCAATATTTTCGAACATCTTGAAATAAAAAATAATTTAATTAAAAAAAGGACCAAAATTCTCAATTTTGAATAACTCCTAAGTTTATTGATTTTTTCAAAAATTATTTCAGGCTTTTTCTTTCAACACCTGAGAGAACGGATATCAGAATTTTCATCAAAATTACTCACAATAGCTAAAAATTTTCAGATGATATGACATGGAATTGCTCATAATATAAAAAGTTGCGAGACAAAAAACATCCGAAAAGTGAGCGAAACATAGGAGCTTTCATGTGGACAGAATCAAAGAATCGTAGATTATTATCTACAATGATACAAAACCATGTATTTTTTTATATCGCTATAGAATTGTATTCTTAATGCAAAATATAATTTTTTATTCAAAGGCGAATTGAACTAATAATAATAATTTTACTTAATTTAGAGCCACCCATTACCACGACACTTAGATCAATACACTCGAAGAAAGCTTACATTCTATTACAATGTTATATAGGAAATCTTACAAAAATAAATTGCAGCAGATATCCTTTTTCCTTAATGCATGATTTTCCGTTACACTTAAATCCAAGTAGCGTGATTTCTACAGGTGACAAAGGTTGTATATGGTTCCTGTTGCATATGTTTATTTTAACATAATGATCCATTCGATGCATTAAGCGAACATAACCATCTTCGTCTATTATAGCAACGACTCTACCTTGATCTGTTTTTAGTACCGAAATGGTTCCGGTACCTTGGATTATACCACGCCGAATGTTACGATTCGGTCCCTTCATGTGGAAAATGCCGTATCCGAAAGGAAGATTCCTACGGCCTCTTCAAAGAAAGGATTGGTTTGGTATATACGTCTGCGAACTTAATTCTGTAAGCAGATATAGAATTGGATGAATTTTAGTATTTACAAACACTGGAAATCCCATTTGAGTGCGGTTTCGGGTCTGGTCTTAAATGGCCTTCACTTAAATCGAACACAATATTCGCTGACGCAACTAAAGCGCTGAGGGTACTGCCCACTTTGTCCCTGCGCTGGTGTTTGTCACGCATGACTGAGCACCGCCTCTCTTTCGGTCCCGCGGTCCCCGCATCACAAATTGCCGAGGACTGAAATTCTAGGAACGGCTTAAATTGGAGTTATTTAAATACGATTCCCAGTGTACTCAGTATGAGAATGCCA
This sequence comes from Andricus curvator, assembly GCA_932195095.1. Classification (NCBI taxonomy): domain Eukaryota; kingdom Metazoa; phylum Arthropoda; class Insecta; order Hymenoptera; family Cynipidae; genus Andricus; species Andricus curvator. The sequence continues at coordinate 97,573 of CAKNYM010047831.1, forward strand.
TTTTCTTTTCGAGAAATTAAATATATTACCCGAATTCTGTTTCTGTGCAACCATCTCTTCTGGTGATTTGTAATTCTTTGTAAAATCATGATTTTTTCGAAAAAGAACCTGAATAATTCTTTCGAAAATGTAATAGAAAATATTTTTTTTGCTCATATTAAAAAATTTACAAATTGCCGGAAATATATAGACAAATGTATTTTTTTTGAAAACAAACAACACTGATTTTCATATTCAAGTTCAAAGGGTCTTAGAGTGAACATTCTAATCTCAATTACAAAGTAAATGCCAGTTGATCAATTTGATCCCGAAATTATATCAAAATGATATGCAGCGCCTTTCTGCAGATTTCGGATTTTTTATTTAATCAGCAAATTGCACATCCGATTGATCCGATTTTGAAGACCACTTGCCTGAAATTTGAAAACTGAGCTTTCGAAGAATTTTCCTAGATTTTTTTAACGAAATATCATTACAATTCGACGAATACTTGAACCTTGTAGATCTATAGAAACACTTTTTTCAGGTCAAAAAAATAATTTCGCGAGCAATAGAGATGTATACTCTATATAGGAAAATTGAAATTTTTTCCACACCATGAATTTCAAATTTTTTAAAAACATTCCTTGTTGCTCTTAGGAAGCTGTAAATCTTTCAGAAGTTGAATTTTCATTTTTTTGTTGAAAATTGATTTTTTTAACTGGAAATTTAACTATTTCAGTTGACGATTCATCTTTTTATTTTAAGATTCATCTCTTCGGTTGAAAATTGAACTATTTTGCTGAAAATTCGTTTTTGTTTCAATCCTTAATTTTTTCAACTCAAAATTTAACTACTCCATTTGTGGTTAACATTTGATCTTTTTTAGTTGACAATTCAACTATTTGGGTAAAAAATCTTGTTTTTTGGTTGAATTCGACTGTTTTTTACTTAAAACTTAGAATATTTTTTCGTTGAAATCTTCTTTATTACATTTTTGTTGAGAATTCATCTTTTTTTGGTTGAAAATTCAACTATTTGGTTAAAAATCCAATACTTTTTGGTTCAAAGTTAATTCTTTTTGGTTCAAAAGTCTAATATTTTTGGTTGATTAATTAAGGATTCATCCTTTTTGGGCTCAAAAATTATTTGTTTAAAATTTTTATTATTTTGTTGAAATTTCAACAATTTTCTTAGAAAGTCATTCTTTTCGGTTTAAATTTTTACTGTTTTGATGACAACTCATCTCTTGGTAGAAATGTCATCTTTTTTGGATCAAAATTCAACTGTTTAGTTAATTATTAATCTGTTTTATTTGAAAATTCATCTACTTTGTTGAACATCGATTTTTTCGGTTGAATTCAACTGTTTTTGATTGCAAATTAGATTTTTTGTTGTTGAAAAAAAAAACAATACATTTTTCGTTGAGAATTGCTCTCTTTTCATTTTCAATCCAACTACTTTATTCAAAGGTAAACTCCTTTGTTCGAAATTCATTTTTTGTTATTAAAGGTTCATCATTTTAGTTGAAAAATCATCTCCTAGGTCAAACATCTAACTATTTTGTTGAAAATTGGTTTTTTGATTGAAAATTAATTGTTTTGAATGAAAATTTAACTACTCCATTTTTATTGTTAACTTATCTTTCCAGCTGAAAATTCAACTTTTTGGTTGAAAATTATCTTTTTTGGATGCAAATTTGATTTACATTATTCCTAAAAAAAATGTTAATTATCAATCTTAGTCTTTCGTACATCATTTTAGCTAACTTTGAATGATCCTGAAATCTAGTAAAAATGGAAACGTCTGTGAGGATGAGACAATATTATAATGTCAAACTGACATATAATAATGAACTGACACACCGACATCAAAATTGCTAGAAAAAAAGTAGTAGCTCTAATGTAGATAGAGGAAATATCGTACTTTATTATTATTAACTTTGTTTTTTTCTTACTTTTTTCGAAAGGTTCAAAGATCAAGTCAAAAAGCTTTGTTAGATCAAAAAAATAATGGGTCACTTCAAGTTAAAATTTTGTCCGTTCGTAGTTTTCTACTAATTCTAATAATTTCTACCAATTAAATAATCATGCTGAAATTAAAAAATTTAACTAAAATATGTAGCTATCATGTTACATTATTATATTTACCAATGGAATTGAAGAAGTGCAGTAAGCAGAGCAACAATTAAGATCCTCATTTTCTCTAAGGGAGAAAACTAATGGACAATTTGTTTAATAGATTAACTAATGAATATTAAAATATTTCTCTCGAATATATATAATATACTCTAATTGTTATATTATTTGTCCTTGTAAATTATTCCACTCACACATATTTGTAAGATGGGTTACACTGGAGACGATATTTCTCTTTTTTGTATTTGTCAGTATCAATTAGAACGCTTTAATTAATTCTGTGAATAATAAATTAAACATGAAGTTGAAAAAATCAAAAGAATAAATTGAATTAATTAAAGTTAAATCCAAAACATGCAGAAACCATCATTATCTTATCTCTCATATAAAAAAATCAGCAGAATAATACAAATACATATGTCACTGCCGATTTTGTAATCTTCTTGTATTTACATATTATATTTTTACACAAAGTACACTGGAAGCTAAATTCAGAAACCTGGGACTCACGATATTCCTAGAATTGGTGTCGTCGGCAGTTTGGTGATGAGGGGAGCCACGGGACAGAGAGAGAGGCGGTGCTCAGTCAGGCGTGATAAAAAGCATTAAGGCCACACTCTTATCGCATTAGTTGCAGCAGGTTGCATCATGCGTACAAATCCAACAGAAGTGGTTCATGCGACCCTGCCTGTTGACATTTGGATTCCCTAGACTTAAGATCAAGGTCATTCCAAACCATATCCGAAACCGTTCTCCATTCCAGGCTCCAGTGTATGAGAAAAATAACATTTTCAATCAAATAAAGTTTAACCTTTCGTAAATAACTAACCTACATTATAAACAGTGGCAGGCTGGCATGTATTGGCAGCGACGAAACCCTGGCTGCGTCCCTCTTAGTTGGCGCCCCTTAAGGAATGTAAAAGGCACCCCAAAGAGATGAAATGTACTTTAAAAAAAAATTCTAGATGGCAAATTAAAGAGTAAAAATTATATCCAATAATGTCCACGATTTGCACATGTACTTTCAGTAATACTAGTACAGATATGGGTGATTATCCAAAATTCAACCACTTTAAATTCCAGTCATTTTCCGCTTTTCCTTTAAATAATAACTTATTCCTAGAATCATCTTAGTCAAGAGCTTATCTTAAAGCACAATTTAGTGAAGTTGTTAAATGTGAGATGACTTTGTTCAGAAATTGTGAATGAAAAATTACACAAAACGCCTTGACAGGCACCTATCCCAACATACAAATTTAAAATGATTTTTTTTATTCAGTGAAATCCTAACCCACAGCCAAAGGCCAATTTCAGGCTTTATACAATATACAGTTTTGCTTAATAATATGTTACTTAACAGATGTCTTAATTTTAGTAATCAGTAATCTGTGTATTATGCATTTGCAAGTTACCGAGATCGTATTATAAATTTGTTAGTAGCTATAGAATGAAGCGTGGAGCTCGACATTGAAAAAACTTTGGTCATCACTTATGTATAGTAGGTTAATATTTTGGCAGAGAGATTCAATGGGTGATTATATTCCGCATACAGAGTTGGAAAGCGGTAAATATAATGGCTTATAGTGCCTAGCAGAGATTCGTGGTACCTTTAGGTTAATATAAGGCAAAAGGTCACTACAGTCTATTACAGAGTTTAATTCGTTATAGAAAAAATTTACCTCTGCCACTGTTCGACTTTATGATAATGTTAAAATTTGAAACCTAGTGCACAATTGAATTTAATGAGATCCTCTTGGTGAGTATGTCCCCTCTTTCCGAAATACAAGATATTTTAGGAATCTTCTCAAGCGACATCAAAGCATTTTTATATTCCGGAGTCCATATAATTGACGCATATTCCAGCTTAGATCTAACAAAAGAATTATACAACAGAGTGATTATTTTCGGATCTCCCCAGGCGGAAAAATTATATATAGTTTATATATAGTGTAAAGTATTATATATAATATTCGTTTGTTTTATACAATAAATGTATAAAACAAATGAATATTATATATAATACTTCACACTATGTATGAACTATACATAATTTTTCCGCCTGGGTCTAAACTGCCTCGACGTTCTTATAACCCAACCGAGTGCCCGATTTGCAGAGGCCACGACATTACTTATATAAATTTAAAATGACAAATTACTCTCCAATATTGTTTTCAGATCATGAACCGAAGTCGCCCTCTTCAAATACGTTCCTTCTATACGGTAATCAAAGGTGATATTATTAGAATTTAATCATCACTTCAAAGTCTGTCACACAGATTTTTTTCTGGTCCCACTGCATTGATATTTTAGGTTAAAACTGGAGAATAATTCTTCGAACTATTCCTAATGCGGGCTATAATTGTAAATTATATAGCGTGTCAATAAGCATGCATGGGTATCTCCTAGATTGTTGTGGGTTAGAATGAAAGTGGGGATCAGAAGATTATTTATCATAGCGTGCAATGCCCCAGTTGATGGTGACAGCAGTGAAGCAAAAGACGCCTTCTGGGACACTATATGATACTATAAGTACTTGCGATCATGGTGAAAGAATCATTCTACTAGGAGATATGAGCGGATGGGTTGGCGTCCAACGTCAGGATACAGAAAGGGTGCTAGGTAATTTTGGGAATCCGATAACAATTGACGACGGAAAAATATTAGATAGCTTATGCTTAAAAAATGACCTTTTTATTACAAATACTTGGTTCAGGCGTAAAATGATCGACATAGACACCTGATGTAGAGGAGATAGCCACAGTATAATCGACTTCGTTATTGCAGATAAAAGACTAAGTGAACTAGTAAAAGATACAAGGGTCATGAGGGGTTCCGCATGCAATACTGATCATTACCTTCTAGTCTCCAAAATAAACTTAGGTCAGAGATGAAGAAAAAAGGGACCCAAAAAAAAAACGAAACAAACGAGAATCAAGATTGAGAACTTACAGAAACCGGAAGTGCGAATAGATTGTCAGAATAAGATGAGGGAACGCATAGATACGGAAACTTGGGAGGCGCTAATAGACAATAAGAATATAGAGGGCGTATCGGCTATGATCCAGGATGTTGTTGTTAGGAGTGCGACTGAAGTGTGTGGTACTGCGGTTGTAGGAAGAATGTGTGATGATGCGTGGTGGGATGATGAAATCCAAGCAGCCGCCCAAGAAAAGAGAAAAGCGTATGACAAAATGTTGAACGCCGTCTCCGAACATAGTCTCCGTTATCCACACCTTCCAGAGGGAGTTCATGAATGGGAGGCTGTTGTTCAACTTTCATTTTAATGGCAGCTATTTCAACAGGCGAAAGCCATCTGTTTACAGATATTGAGCGTTTTTGGTCTTCTGAATTCCGTTCCTTTATTCTTGTGACTTGGATTCAGGTACTCTAGTAACATAACATAACGTAACATAATACCTCTTTCACATGGTATGTCCATTTCAATCGCCTTCCTGGTTACTGAAAGTCTGCTTCTGCCACTGGTTGAATAAGGCCATCTGCTTCTGGAGGAGGTGATGGTACTGGATCATCATCAGGTTGCGCAAGAACATCTATTGCACGATTATGTTGTAAGGCTTTTCACTGGCCGCTGCTTGATCGTATGATGCAGCTTCCTTTAACTGATGTTCATTATGGTCGTTTTGCATACCAAATGAACCTGTCGTTTAATCTACATTGCTCAGTCTTCTGAGATAAGTAGATTGTTCCTCATATTCTTCACCTTAACGATAAGATCTCTTAGTTCCAATTTCTGTACATGAGGTTACTTTTCAGCAAACTTCATCCCAAATTTGTTTTCCATTTGCTTTTAGTTTCAAACTTCACACTTTCATAAAAGAGGCGCACCAATTCCTCTTTCATAGTAGTATTCCACTTGATGCTCTCCCAGGACATTTTTGTTGACGTGGTTAGCTGCAAATTGCTAACGCTATCCATCGGATCCTTAGCAGGTACATTTGATGTTTCACTGTTTACCATTTGTCACAGATGTTCTTGCCCCGACGATCCTCGGGAAGGAAAAAGCTTTTCAAAATATTTAAAAGACTCTTCATTATAGTTCATGAGTTTGGGTGTTCCTCGTATTCCCTTTCCTCTCCGTTGTCTACCTGTCTAGCATAAGAAACCCTACTGTTAGCAATGCTACTGCTAACGTAACCATCAAAGACATGAGAGGAAAGCTCAAGCCCTACCGCGACGTCAACGCGAGAACACCTTCGATAGGGTGAGACTACCGTCGGTAGGCTATTATTATTATTGTTATTTATATTTATTATTATTCATATAAAACTAAGCCAAACCTCTTTCGGGGTACGCGTAACTTACTTGGTTCTAGCCTCGTTTTACTGCTGTGCTGCTATGGGCTCTTTTACTACCGCATCAACATGTAGTTTCCAGGTTAGTTTAGGGTCAAAGGTGACTCATAAATACTTAACTGGTGTAGAGAAGTCGACCTTCTTGTTATAGAAATTAGGGTTTACGAGTTCAAGTAGTTTCCCGCGTCTCGTGAAAACCAACAATTCAGTTTTATCTGGGTTAACCGATAGGCTACGGTCGTTGCAACAATCCTCAACAATGTTGAGAGCATTCTGTATGAGTTTGACTAAAGTAGCAAAATTTAGCTAAAAAAGCTAGATATTTAGCTAACACAGCTAAATTTTCTTACGTGACGAAATCCAGCTAAACGTTTAGCTGGGACAGCAAAACCATTTTTTCAGTGGATGGACATTTAATTTTCAAAAAGAAAGAACGGCAATTTCATATTTAATAGTGAAGGGTCTTAAAGTAAATATCCTAAAATTTATAATTAGACAACAAAAAGAAATATCCTGACTCATTTGTGGAGATAAATTAAATTCTGGTCAATTCACGGTGTTCTTATAGTGTGTAAAAATTTTTTAAGGGTTCTTATCCAAACTATAAAAATAAAAGCACAACTATTCGGAACTCTAAGCATCTAAACGAGATAGAAATTTACAATAAAATTCGGGCTATACTACTACACCACTAATATTTCCAATACTGGCATTACATAAAATGTAACTTGACTGGAAATCGGCCCAGTTCTGGTCCAGTACCAGTAGTACTGGCCTGGTACCAAGCCTTTAATAAAACAGTACTGGCCCAGAACGGCTTCTAATACTGGCCCAGCACCAGGTTAATACTACTGTACTGGCGTTGTACTGCGCCAATAGTATGTCAACTCTTAATCGAGTTACCTTTCGTGCCAATGCCAGTAACTAATGTAGGAAGGGGAAATGAACGTATTTACGGTTTATTTTAAATAATTAAGTTCGTATATTCACGTAAAAGTAACATACAGAAAGCGATAAAAAGTAAAGACGGCGTATCGTCCTCGAAACTCGAACGGAAGTCCCTCCCCAACCGAAGTCCCCTCTCCTTTTTGTTTCGACGCCAGCGCCAATATTTTGTACGATGACCGTAAGTAACGCGGGAATTACAAAAAGCGCTTACAGTTCGGCCTTCCTGACAACGTGGTCGACCCGACCACCATAGGCGACTTTATTTTACTCGTTATCATTATTATCTGAATCATCGGATATTCTCTCGATCCATAATTTCATTCTATCTGGACTAAAAATACCCGTAAACGGTTTCTGGGTGATCTGGAAGCCTTCGATGTCGCCTATGACGTATCTATCTAAGTCGAGCACTTTGTTTACAATATAAGGCCCTTTGTATTTCGGTAACAGTTTCTTATTTACACCAGGAGTAGTGACAACATTTTTAATCATTACGTAGTCTCGGACCTTAAACTTATGTGACGCTTTTCTGTTCGCATCGTAGACCGATTTATTGTATTCCTGCATCTTTTTATTTTGCTCTATTGCGTTTAGCCGTAAGTTCTCTCTATTTTCTGTTAGATCGATTTCACTAAATGATCTAAAATAATCTCGTAATTCGTCGTCTGTATAACCTTTTTGATCAAAACCGAACAAAATTCTACTCGGGGTGGACGCAATTGACTTATGCAAAGTATTATTAATTACAAACTGAGCTTTGTCTAGGGCAGTTAGCCAGGATTCTTCTTCCGCTAATTTTGACAAAATTGTGCATAAAAAACGATTCACGCGTTCCACCTGGCCGTTCGCTCTCGGCGTAGCAGAAGCAACCTTAACGTGTTCAATACCGCGGTCTTCCATTGATTTCGCGAATTCATCAGAGGTGAAACAAGTTCCTCTGTCCGACACTAGTCTTTTACAATTTCCAAAAAGCTGAAAGTACTGATCTAACTTTCCGATACTTTCTTTACTCGTTGTGCTCTTGACTGGATATAATACTGTGTATTTCGAAAACGCGTCTACGATAATCAAAATGTGTTTCATACCGAAGCAAGCCGCTTTCAGAGGCCCATAGTGATCTACGTGAACGGTTTCGAAAGGTTTGCTTCCCTTATCGTAAAGCTGTAAAAACCATTCTCGTTTTCCCGTTGGCATCGAGTAGGTTATACATTTTATACAATTTTCGATATGCTCTTTGACGCACGCTCGCGTATTCGGAAACCAGTAAACGTTAGTTATCAGATCGATTAATTTTTCGAGACCAACATGGCCAACATCGTCGTGACAAGTTTGAATTACGCCCCTCACCATAGACTCGGGTACAAAGAACAACAGATATTCGCCGCTTTTACGATACACTACGCCATTACGAAGCTCATAAAGTTTACTTTCGGACATTTCTAATTCTTTGTGTAATCTGCGAATACTCGGATCGTGTAGCTGTTTATAAACAAGCACTTGGTCGAAAGATAATGGTTCGATAATCATGATGTTTCGGCTAAGTGCGTCAACGTGTTGCATGCGATCACCCGGTCGATGCTCTAACGTGTAAGCATAACTTTGTAGGGCCCATACCCATCGATTAATACGAGGATTAATTTCCTTTTTACTCAAGGCCATTTTTATCGCATTACAATCGGTAATTATCTTTATCGGTATGCCTTGAAGATACACTCGGAATCTTTCAAGTGCATAATATATAGCCATAAGTTCGAGTTCGTAACTATGATACGTGCTTTCGACTTCCGTCGTGCGTTTGCTAAAATAGAAAACCGGGTGAAATTTTTAATCTGGCCCTTCTTGCATCAAAATGGCTCCAAAACCGCGAGAGCTAGCATCTGTATGCAATTCCGTAGCTGCGATTGGCGAATATACTTGCAAAACCGGTTCCATTAGTAATTTTTCATGCAACAATTCAAAAGATTCTAATTCGGCTGCTTCAAAACGGAACGGAACATCATTTTTCAGAAGCGCATACAACGGCTTAGTAATTAATGCAAAATTATGTACGAATTTTCGGAAATAGCTAACCAAGCGTAAGAATTTCCTAATTTCCCTAGTTGTTCTCGGTCTAGGGTAATTTTTAATCGCTTCTAAATGTTTACTGCTTGGTCTGAGACCATCCTGATCTATTAAATATCCTAGGTACTCAATTTCTCTTTTAAGAAACTTACATTTGCGCAAATTTAATTCTAAGCCTCTTAGTTTTGCCAGATCCAAAACATCTTTCAAAATTATTAGATTCTCCTCTAGAGTATAGGAAGCGATTAGTATATCATCTAGGTATACTAAAATTTTGCATTTTTCGATAAGCGTTCTAAAAATCATGTTTATGTACCTCGCGAAATTTGTCGGTGCATTGACCAAGCCAAACGGCATTCTTAAAAATTCAAATTGACCCTCGGGGGTCACGAATGAGGTGTACTTCACTGACTCCTCCGCCACTGAAACGTGGTGAAAACCGTCCTTTAAGTCAAGGCTTGTGTACCATGAATTCCCTTCCAGCCGATCTATCTGATCTTCAACACGAGGCAACGGATATTGATCTTTAACAGTTATTTTGTTTAAAGCGCGGTAATCTACACAAAGCCGGAAGTCACCATTTTTTCGCTTAGTTAGAACAACGGGACTACTATAGGGTGAATCGCTAGGCCTAAATCTTCCATGTTCCAAAAGGCGGTTGACGATCTCACGACACGCTACTTTTTCCGTCCAAGACAATCTCCTTGGTGCAAAATTGAATGGTATATCCGAAGTTAGATTGATTCTCATTTCATAATCAACCGGTTCAGTTTTAACTTTATCATTAAGATAGCTATTCAGCCAATCCGACAGCTGAGACTTAATTTCGAATGGGATGTCATGGTGAACATCATCTATTGCCGCATCTAACTCGTTAGGCCTTTCGACTACGTCTATATGCAAAATTTCGTGAAATTGTTTATCAACTCGCGATGCTGTATTTTCGGACGGCAAATATTGGAGGGAAATAGCCGCACCTTCTAATGTAGTTTTCATACCGTGCATCCTTGTGAAATTTCTTCCTAACAACGCGGTATAAGACATAGTCGAATCTGGTACTACGGCAAATCGTATCTTAAATAAATTACCGGGCAAAGTGTCTACATAAATTTCTGTATCAATATAACCATAAATTATGAGTGGCGATTTATTTAATCCACCGAAATTAGTACGATCTGCATTTTCAATAAAATCGTAGTTAGAGAAATATTTAGTATAAGTACTTTCTTTCAATAGACTTATAGCGCTGCCGGAATCTACAAAAGTTTTTACATATCTTTGAGGATTCTTGACCTCGCTAACCTGTACATAATAAGCGTCGTCGCTTACATCGTACGATTCGCTGCCACCTGTAGATCTCTTCTTCATTTCTTCGATGTTCTCTTCATCCTTTCTTCCTGGTATTTCAACCAGTGCTGTCGTGCTGTCAGGAGCTTGGTGCTTAGTGGAGTTCTTCTGCGCTGAATTTGACGTAGATGTACTTGATGCAGAGTTGGGGCAACTACGATATTCATGTCCCATGCTTCCACAGGTAAAACAGGAACCTTTTTCTCGACGAGGCTTTGGACATTCTCTGGATATGTGTCCTTCACCATTGCAGTTAAAGCATTTGAGTACACTGCTCAACTGATTCGGGAACGTGCCGGTGGGTTTCTTGACAGATGATCCGTTCTGATCCACAGCGCCGCCTCTCGGTAAACGCTTACACTGATCTTCAGTGCCCAGCGTGCCGAATTGCAACAATTCGTTGAGCGTCTTAAATTTTGACCCCAACATCTGAACTTTTAAAACATAGTCGTTAAACCCTTGGATAATATATTCAATCTTATCCCTTTCAACAAGTCTCAATTTCGTCATTAACTTTAATTTGTCGAAAAAGTACGTTGAGAATTTTTCGCCTGCTTTCCAGAATCGACTCTCCATTTTCTTGATGAGAGAAACGTGGCTCTCATGGGACGCAAACATGAGGATCAAAGCTTCTTTTAATTCATCCCAGTTTTTGGCAATGGTTCCTTCTGTATAGTCGTACCAATCCCTGGCTCGACCTTGAAGCTGTTTTGTCGCGAGAACCTTGATGATTTGATCGGAGACGCCGTACGCTTCTTTAATCTCGTCCACTCTAGCAATCCAGATCTCCACATCTTCTTCGGAATCTTTTCCAAAAACAGGTATCTGACTACCGACATCCTTGTAGTCTAATGGTCTGGGACCCTGATATTGCTGCTGAGTCGGCCTTGGTAGATTCGCAGCCTGTAGCACTGCTCGGGCAGTTGCTGCAATGATAGACTCTATGTCTATTCTACCAAGAAATCCTGCTTGTTCTTCTTCATTTTGTGGATTATTCTGCTGAATCTCGTCAGACCCATCACCTGCACCGTTATTTTCACCGTCGGACATATTTTCACACTCAACAAAAAAAAGTTCTGCCCACTATCACAAACACGAGGCACGCGCACTCCGAATGGTATGTTTTCTAATACGTCTATTGTGTACTCGTAACAATCTGGCCGTTTGCGCGCCGTATCCCACTTCTGAAACTGTAGGAAGGGGAAATGAACGTATTTACGGTTTATTTTAAATAATTAAGTTCGTATATTCACGTAAAAGTAACATACAGAAAGCGATAAAAAGTAAAGACGGCGTATCGTCGTCGAAACTCGAACGGAAGTCCCTCCCCAACCGAAGTCCCCTCTCCTTTTTGTTTCGACGCCAGCGCTAATATTTTGTACGATGACCGTAAATAACGCGGGAATTAGAAAAAGCGCTTACACTAAGTAATTTTAAATTTCAAGTCTTCAAAATGGTTCAATATCAAATCAGCGTTGCCTGTTTCATATTGTGAAGTTTAAAGTTGGAAAACTCTAAAAATAAACAATATAAAATTGAATGCACTTATAAAATGTTAAATTCCGAAAAAGTGTTAAAAACTGTACATTACAAAATTTGCAATCTTTCAAATTGAACGATTGAAAACGCAGACATACACAATAAATATTCTCAACTTTAAGCTTATTTCAAATCTGAACAATTTTAAAATTGAGGATACGAAAATTAAACTATTTAAGAATTATATATTCAACATCAAGAAGAAGAAAGATAAAATTTTGAAAATCGAGAATATAACAATGTAGAAAAATATCGCATAAGGATTCTGGAAACTATCATCAATTTGAAATCGATTAAAAAACGGCGTTGTTCTGCGGATCCTACGTAACTCAAGACTTTAACCGTCTCCATAAATGTTTATAGCATTATATTTACTGATCCGTAGGAGATAACTAAAACCAACAGAATTGTTCAATCTTGAAGTCTTCCACTGCCAAATATTGCTCAATTTTAAAGTTTTATTTTTTCACAATTTTCAATTGAAAATTATCATTCATGCTTTAAGAACTTACAATATTACAGTTGATAAATTAGAAATTGTTGTATTTCGAACATCTAAATTTGAAATTGTCTAACTACTAATGCAATTTAAATTGTTCAATTTTAAACGGTGAAAACAACTTGAAATTTCAGGGCTTTCACAGATATTAATGAGGAAAGATTGATATTTGACTATTATTTTATCCTTATAGAATATCCAATAGAGTGCGCGAAGAACTTTATTTCATAATGTGACTCTTTAGTTTCAATTAATATAGAATTAAATAGGAGTTCAGAATTGAAATCAATCAAATGAGAGAATTGATCCATTTTGTCTTTATTTCAATTTCTACGAATCTACGGTATTGTGTATCAGATTTCCGCAAGTATTAAATATCTGTAAACTGCATTAAACTTTAAAGAGACTTAAGTTCCTCGATTTTAAAGCTTCTTATATTTATGTATTATATTTTTACGCAAAGAATGAAAATAAATTCTTACTATTCAGAAACGGCTTATCTGCACTTAATTGCATTCTTATAAACGAGTGAAAGTATTCCTGCTACATAATATTGTAGTTTTCCAATTCAATATTATGGAATAAAGTTTTTAAAAAAATCAAAATTTGCAAGCACCGAGCATCGAACCCTAACCACCAAGCTCTGAGTCGAGTGCATTACGCACTAGACTAGCGAGGTACAACTATCAACTTACTCCAACCAACGGTCACCCGTTCGCTAGATTGCCTAAAGGTAGTGTAAGGCAAAATGACAATACCGGTGTTGTAAAGTGAAATTGCAATACATGTATGGTAAATGGCGCGTATTCTTCGAAATTGCAATATCAGGTTCCAATACCGGTATTGCAATTTTGCCTCACACTCGTATTTTTAACAGTGTACATTACGTAAGGATCATTCCGAGAAATTCTTAAAAAATGGTTCAAAATATCTTAAACTGACGGGAGAATTTTTCGTGAAACTCTTCAAGGAGGGCAATTTTTTCAAACTTTTTTTTCCGTATCTCCCATATTTTTCGAAAACAAATTCTTCATTTTCAGAAAAATGGCCATCATTCCGTTAATATTAAATTGTTTCAAAAAATACAAACCAATTTTCTTTCAAACATCTATAAAATCTTTATTTTATGCTAAAGTTTTGTCAGAAAAACTTTGTTGCCTTCTAAACAATTCTTGTGTGATATCTACGCTTTATGGAAGAGTTTATTATTCTTCCGTCCATTTCTCTGAGATGCAAAAAAACTTTGCATCATTGTTTCTTAACAAAAACTTTGTTGCATTTAAACATTTTTTTTTAAATTTCCAAAAAAATGTTTGAACACGATTCTAAAGCTTGTTTTAGGTTTCAAAGAACACATACCAAGTTTTGTTTAAACGTATTATACTTCCCTCAATTTCTTTCAAATGCGAAAAGTATGTACTTCACATTATTGATTCTGAACTATAACATTGTCCCCTAAGGGTTTACATGACTTCCATTTCTTACAACACTTCCTTCTACATGTTTTATAAAATCTTATCCTTACTATTTACAGTTATTTAAACCTATTCACAGAAAATGTTATATCTATATCCTTATTTCTATTTTTTGACGATAGCGCAATTTGGGACGTGTTAGCGAATGAGTGAGCGAGTGATCGAAAGCGAGAGAAAGAGCGATAACGCATCTTAATTTACTTACGCTATTGCATAACCATTACTAACAAATCTTTACGCGTCTAATTTAAGCGACTTCCGTTTCCTTTTTCTTTAACTTCTCTTGTACCTCCATTTTGCCATTTTTTTGCATCCATTCTTTCTCATTCGCTCCCATAGCACCCTCTAACTCCTTCATCCACTCTTCCCCCAAACCATCCTCCCGTAGAATCTTTACCACATTCTCTTGCCAGCTTGCTTTATCTTCCATTCCTCTCATACATCCTTCCCATATATGCTCCCATGTTTCCTCTTCCCATTCACCGATTCTGCACTTCCTGTTTTCTTTCTTTTCCCAATATATACCTGCCCTTACCTCGTTTCCCAATCTAAATCTTGCTATTCTGGTCCATCTTTTCTCTCCCCAACCCTTTTCTGAATACTTTGGTTCTCCTTCCTTTTTTATCATCTTATACTATTTATTATACTTTGATTCCTCAATCATCCCCCATCTTTCTATTGTTTGTCTTTCCCTCTCCCTTTTTTCCACTTCTGCATAGCTGACTCAAGTCCCGTCTTCTACATGTCCAGCCTTAAAGAACTCCCTCCTTTCTTCTTGCCATCTCGTTAATTCAATCGCCCTCCCTCTCCTTTCTTCTACCTCCATTAAACACTTTCTTGCTAACTCCCATACCTCCATCAAACACTTTCTTGCTAACTCCCATCCCTTTCCCTCCCTCAGCTTCGTCTCAAAATTCCATGCCCTCTTTCCCGCTCTAGTACTTAATTTATCCCTTTGTGCTTCTTCTCTCACCATATATCCTGGTGTCCTCCAGTCTACCCCTAGCGTCCACCTCATATACCTTTCTTGTAAACTCTCAATCTCTTTCCTTTCTTACCATCCCAATATCTCTGCTCCATAACCTAATACCGGCCATACCAGCGTATCAAATAACCACATTCTCCTTCTTCAATTTTTTTTAAACCTTCTTTTTCCTATTCCCCATATCTGTTTAATTACCCCTGCTGCTTTTTTTAACCTTTCTCTCATATGAGCTCTATGATCTCCATTTGTTTGCTAGGTATATCCCAAATACTTAAACTCTTTTACTTCTTCTAATTTTATTCCCTTCCATCCCCCCGTCTATTCTTTCTTTCTTCTCCCTCCTTTTCTAAACCTCATTATCTTTGTCTTTTCTACATTTAAATTCAACTTCTTTTCCATCCAAGTATTTCTCTAATCCTGTAATTAAACCCGACATCCCTTCTTCATCCTCTGCCATCAACACTACATCGTCTGCGTATGCCAGTGTATATATCTTTTCGTTCCCTATCCTAACTCCTCCCCACCCTTTTCTCTTAATTTCTTCTTCCAAGACTGATATTATTATATTAAATAAAAGTGGGCTCAGAGGACATCCTTGCCTTACTCCTCTCACCAACCAGAAACGATCTCCTACTTGCTCTCCTACCTTTACCTTTCTTTTTGTCTCCCTAAAAATTTCCGATACTCTCTTTATTATTCCCTTTCGTATCCCCTTTTTCTCCATAACTTTTTCTATCTCGCCTCGGTCTAATGAAACGAACGCCGCCTTTAGGTCCACGAAAATTGCTATCAATCCCCCTTTCTCCCTCTTAATCCTCTTATTTACTAAATAGTACAGAATATATATATTGTCCATCACCCCCATCCCTTTTCTAAGCTCTGTCTGATCCGGTGGCTCTATCTTTTTCTCCACAACTTCTTTTTTTAACCTCTCCGATAAAACAGTCACATACACTTTATACAGTGTTGACATTAGTGTCACTCCTCTATAACCTTTAACCTCCTCCCCTTTGACTTTCTTCACTATTGGTATCACTACTCCTTCTTTCCATAACTCTGGCCACCCCTCTCCTATCCATACTCTATTGCACATTATCCATGAACATTCCTTTAATTCTGTCCCCCCATATTTCCATACTTCATTTGGAATCTCATCTATACCAGGTTCCTTTCCATCTTTCATCATCCCTAATACCTTGACTATTTCCTCCCGTGTAATGTCCTCCTCCCCATCTGTTTCCCTACCAACTTCTCCTCCTTTCCTAACTTTCCTTTCTGCCCCTCCTAGTAATTCCATAAAACATTTTTTCCATTCTACCATCTCAATATCCTGGTTTACTCTTTTCCTTCTTCTTCTCACTCTACTTACCACCTTCCAAACCTCTTCTTCCGTCCTAGCCTTCTCCGCTTCTTCCATTTTCTTAATTCTCTTTTCACTTCCTTCTTCTTCTGTTTACAATTCTTATCCCATGCACTTCTATCCCCTCCTTCACTAACTTCTTTTTTGCTTGTGCACTCTAATACTCCTTTTATTTCTCCTATCATTATTTCCATTTTCTCGTTTACATTTCCTTCCCCCATTTTGATATTCCTGACTTTTTCTTTAAAATGTTCTTTACCTTCCATTGACCAATCCCCTCTTCCTGCTCTTTTTACTTTTGCTTCCTTTTTAGCCTTATTGTTATTACTCATTTCTCCCTCTACTCTCACTATTATGGGAAAGTGATCCGAATATATATAATTCCCTACCTCTAGTTTCTTAACCTTATCTCTTACCTCGTTGCCCACTACCAGATAATCAATTACCGTTCCCCTCTTTCTTCCTGAACGTTTTTTCCCCTTCCTCATCCCCCTCTATACTTCCGTTTAGGATAAACCATCCCATCTCCCCTAGGCTCTTTAACAACTTCATTCCCTCTCCAATCAGTATCTTGTCTTTGGATTTTCTTCCTCGCTCTCCATCCCATTCCCTTCCTCCTCTATCTCTTGCTTATTTTCTTCCATCAGTTCTCTCATCTCTAATTTTAGATGCTTCAGCTTTCTGCAAAAAATTTCTGGAAAGCAGTACAAAAAATTAAATTTAGTCCATCCACCTGTAATTGCATCAGATGTGACTCATGGAATAAATTCTTCTATTGTAGAAATTTTTTGATCCAAATAGTACGTGCTCATATTTCAATTCGTAGTACTTTCTTTTATTATCAATGTACTTAAGCTGCGCTTTCTTATTGCATGGTCATGATATGTAAAATCCGTATTGTCAATTCAAAAATCTAATATTAGATGACATTGACATAAATAACATAAGCAAATATGCATGCATACATTTGCCATATGTCAAAGAAGAGAGAGTTTTTAAGCTCTTTCCAGAGTTTTTATGCTTTTATCGATTTTTGCATAATTGAAACGACTTCAAATTTCGAATTTTTTAAAATTATTGAGTTTGAGTATCCAAGGCCACAGGCAGGGGAGCGGGGGTATCAATAGGCTTTGATCCCCAACCAGATATTATTTTACGTTTAACAGAGATGCTATCATGGTCAGCAGAGATATATTTAATGCTAACAAAATGTTTCTAAAGATCATGTAGATGTTACACATGAAGGAACTGCACGTACAAATAGAAGATGTCCTATTACTAATGAGAGTAGTCATTCTTTCTCTATACTAATTTAACAGTTTCCAACATTCAATAATGAAAACAGCCTTTTGCATTAGTCTATCACTAAATATTGATTCTTGATTTCATAATTTCCTGTGGAATACGGATCACTTCGTTGAAACACATCTCAACGTTAAAACAGTTTGTAAAAAATGATGATAAGGAAATATCGAGAAAGTTTATCTTATCATTTTTAAAATATCTTGAAATCAAATAAACTATATCCTAGATTATTTTGATTTTATTTCTTTGCTGAAATGTTGATTCTACGGAATGAATATAAAACAGAAATTTGATTTATTTCATCAACTTTAGATTAGTTTGATTATTATGTAAAGTTAAGTTATAACACATGACCCACGGATGTATTAATTTTTATCGTTTAAAATCACGCATTCCCTTCAACACGCAATTAATTTTTCAATTACGTAATCAGAAAAAGTAAGTCCTTTAACTCTGACTCATACCATATACATAAATCATATAAATCAAACAATTCATACGCCTTTCGAGAATGAAAAACAGCTTTGCGAAATACAAATATCACAGCTAAATAATTTCCACACCTCTCCAATATACGTACTCTAACAGAACATCAGAATCAGTTTTTATCTTACCAAGATTCTTTACAAATAAGTTTTTCCTCTATATTTCTAAAGAGAAAATGAAAATCATTGTTGAATATTTATTCCTCTCGTTAGCGGTTTTCCTCAGTTCTATTGGTAAATACAACAATACAATTTTTTAAATCTTTGAGTTAGATGTAGTTCTTTATCAGAATATTTCCATATACTTACAACTACTCTGAAAGTACAGAAATCTTCTTCTAGTTGTTTGTAGAATCCTTTATATTGCGAGTCCAATCATTAAATTTTAATATATTCTTCCATTTAACGGGACATACGGAAATTGTATTAAAATTGTATAACTACCTTCAAAGTACAAGCATCTTGAAAAAAATCACTTGAAGAAAATGAAAATCCTTAGCTACAGTTTTCACTTTTACCTTTCATTTGTTGTTTGATATGACTGTGAATGCCATAAATTATTTATGACTTGTTTATATTTCGTCAACCAATAGAAATGTCGCAACTTTTCAACGTTTATTTGTTCAAAGCAATTTCTCAAACAGATCATATAAATTAGCACAGCGCAAAATTTAGAAAAATTATTGAAATGGTATATTTCTTTAATGTATGCACTCACAGAAATAGGGTAAGGAGGGGCAGCGCCGACCAGTTAATAGTCAATGATTTTTTTAAAGTTAATAAGATGTGGAATTGATCCACTTTTTTTCATTTCGAGTCCTACATTATTGTAAATCATATTTCTATAAGTATTAATTACATTAATGAAACAATTATTTAATAATTCAATTATTTCCAACAAGCTGTATTTCGTCGGCTTTGCCCCACACCCGAGGGCAAAGCCGACCGCAGCTTTTTATGAAAATCAAAACATCTGAAGATGGCAAAACATGATCGTTCGCGTCTGTGGTATTTTATATACTGGAAAAATTACCTTAAAACATATCCAGCAAGAAGAATAAGTTATTTTTAATAAAAATAGTAATAGCTGTGATATAACCTCTTATGCGTTGACATTGCACTAGAGACGGACTACGCGCAAAGGTTTCTACCATACCAATACAAAACACCCGCTCTACCGACCGGATTTAAAATAATATTATTTAATAGTTTCTTGCATGTTGCCCAGAAGATAAGTGGCTGCTCTACATTACCAATCACTTATCCACAAAACGTATGATACGTTTATAACCTAAGCACGTGTAAACTATTATTTTCGTCGGGCTTGCCCCACTGGTGAGGCCTCAATTATTTACGATATTTAATATACTTTGGACCTGAATTACGTTCAATTATTATAATGGCATAATGTGATATTGTTTTATCTGTCAAAATATCAAATTTTCATACTGTGAGTATTGCCATTAATGTTGAAAACTTTATATTTCTGCCAACAAATCTTCCATTCTTTCGTTGTCATAACTGTTTACTGCATAATTTTTCTTTTCCATCGTCAATTTTCAAGATTTTAGTAAGTAACACTATCTCTATAATGAAATAGATTTATTTAATGCAAAGTAATATTAAAATTGTTAAATAATAGCGATGTTATAAGCAAAGTCGCCTTTGCCCCACCAGTCGGCGCTGCCCCACCTTACCCTACCACGTTTTCAATACGAGTAAAACACAACAGCAGTTGGCAATTTAGCAATTTTATATTGAAAAATTTTGAAAAGGAAAGTTCACTAATTGATTAGTAAGCGGAATTAAAAAAAAATTAGTCAATATTCTCATTAATTGTCTTTAGTAAAATAAACTTATGAATTTTTTTACTATTCCACTACTGATCTGTGGTTATTGCATACTCTTTAGGGAAATCAAAATTTATGTCAAAAGGTTTGACCTTTAAATATATTCAAAAATCTTGTTAGAAGGGTGTTTCCAAGAGGAACTGTAATGTTCCTGTTACAATGGGGAGAGGGAGAGGGGAGAGTTTGAGAAATGTTACGTAACATTTAAAAAAATGTCATAATTCTTAAGGAAATAGTAAAATAATATATAGGAGGGTAGGGAAGACCGAACAACATTTTGTTTTTAAACGTGTTTAGAGGTATGTGTAAAAGTTGAGGTATCCTGTCAGGAACACCCGTCATTTAAAAAAAATTAGATACTACTTTTGGCCTGATGGCGAGATATACAGGAGTTGCAAGTTTTTCAAGTCTGAAAAATTCAATTTTTATTATGGGTTCAAAAATTATTGCGAATTTTTTATTTGTAAAGTTATTGATAACAAATAATAATATCAAATGATATTTCAGAAAAAATATATATATTTGATCAAGTTACTATTTTTTGAAATACCATTAAAAATTACGTTTGTTGTATTTGGTTGATTGGATACTTATTTGATTTTTTTCAAAGTATTTTTCATCATATTAGTTCTATTAAAGCAGATGAAATACACCACTACATTTTGTTTAAGGTAAACAATCTATTTAACTTAGTTCCCAGACCACTTCAAAATAGTCAATGAAGACAATTTAGTAAAATCAGTAAATCTTAGTAAAGAGAATTTTTTGTTAACGGAATGACAATCGTTTATTAACGAAATTGAAATATTCCGAAGGTCAAAGTTAACGAAGCGAGAAAATTCCGAAATTTCAAATTAGAAAATTATTAAATTCCCGAAATTTTAAGGCCTGAAATTTCAAATTTCCGCAATTCTCAAATTCCCGAAATCAGTAAACGCCCAAAAATTTCAATTTCCCAAAATTTCAAATCTCCAAAGAAATCAAAAAATCTCGTGGACTCACACACGTACTTCAAATTTTATCTATATTCTATTTCGGTCATTAAATTTTCAGTATTTATTTTCATCAATCTGGATTTGGCTTTTTCGATCACATTTGCCATCCCCTGTGAACGAAACGTAGAATGATATGTGGAAAACATTTTTTTTTTTAATTTGAAATAATTATTCCATTAAAGAAACTAAAAAAAGTATGTAATACTTTTATTGATATGTCAAGAAATTCTAACTCTAACAAAAATTATTTTTTCTTGAATATGATTTTGTATTATTATTTTTTATCAAAAACTATACTCATAAAATGTTGGCAATCATTTTTGCATGCATAGAGAAAAAACATTGTATTTATAGTGAAGAAATCAGTTCACTGAATGTTACGTAACAATAGTGGGGGGGGGGGAGTATGGTCTTGTGTTACGATAGCGTTACAAGGGGACAGCAAGGATCAATTAATCGTCCAAAAAAGCGTTACGTAATATATGGACGACCCGCATCCTATTTAGTCGTTCAAATTAATATTTGAATTATGAACATTTTTCTATTTTTCTTTCTACAGAATTAAGTTCACAATTTAAACATAGGCCCAGCAAAGTACATCCTTTCCCCCAGCCGATTGATGAAGGAGCTGATCCTAATCCTATTCCGGGTGGTGGACCTGGTGTTGCTCCCCAATTTCAGGATGTTGCGGTGTATCCTAATTTTAGAGGTCTTCAATTCAGAGACGCAAATGGTAACTTTCATGAAATAACCAGAGATTTTCAAGGATTAATAGGAGATAATGGTGCCATCATTGGAATAAACGAAAATGGACATTTTCACGCAATATATATGCATTGTCCTATACTTAACAATAACATAATGGTTGGAGTAAACATGATTGGTGGCATACGACGTCCATTGAGAGAGCATGAATCAACTTTGCTAAATTTGACGCAACAATGAACGGGCAATGAAATACATCACTGTTTGTGATCTGAACCTAAAGTCGGATCAAAAATTTACAATATTAAAAGTGCATACACAGAAAAAACTTGACTGTATTACAGAATTTTTTGTTTAAATTGTGAATTTTTGTGAATTTTTATAGAAAGATCATTTTCATAAATTTGAGAAAACGGAATATCCGTGTCATAAGGTATAAAGCTATCTCTAATAAAAATACAATTCCCTATTTTAGTGACGTTTTGTCAATTAGTGAAGTAATCTGCTGGTATCGATAGACAGCTTATATTTTTTCCATGTATGATTCTTAATGTAATAGTAATAAGTGTTCCTAATTATATTTACATAGTATTCACTCAAAGAAATATAAGCAGTATCGTCCATAAATATATACTTCTGCTTGACAGACATGTAATTTTATTTATGTTCCCTACTCCTTCAACTTCAAACTAAGTTTTTCCATGTCCATAAAGCGACAACTTAAAAATAATTGAAGAACTCAGATATATGTTATATTAATTATTGATAGTAAATTATTCTTACTTCTACTGGAACTTTTTAAGTAACAAAGTTTTAATAGTAGATAGCTTTAAATCCTGCAAAGGGAATGCAGCTTGTCCTGATCGCACATTTTCAATTATACATAAGTCCTGCTAAAATTGTCCAAATTTACTTTTGTATGAGGGCTGCAAAAAGGTATTTCAAAGAGGTTTGTAATCAAAATAATCACACCAGAAAGTTACTCAGTACGTCTGAGTAAAACTCGCGAGCGTATTGCACAGCTTCAGTTTAAAATTGAAACGGCGATACGGCATACATCAAATATTCAGTGCGTGATCAACTACATAGCATCAAATAAAAAATTCAATCCAAAAGTTAGGGCACTTGCTCGAAACTCAAGGAAAGCAAATCACACGCTGAACAAGTGTAAACTGTTGACCATCAAGCAGCACTGGACGCAAAAAATAAGATCTCTTTCAACAGCGAAACAGCGCCTTGAACGGCGAGTAAAGTGGATTCAGGAAAATTCCGTCTTTTCTACTCATCCTTCCCGTCTGTTCAATAAAACGTCACGAGCCGTTAAAAATCCGCCTAGTCGAGAAGAGATTCAAGTCTTCTGGGAGCAAGTATATAGAGATACTTATCAGCTAAATGAAGACGCTTCAGATATATCACTCTTTCATAAGTTTTGCCAAAGGCAAAGGTTACAAGGTCCAGAGGAAGAGTGTCCACTAATTACTGCTGAAGAAGTGAAGAAAATTATCGCTAGAACTAAGAACTTTTCAGCGCCAGGGCCAGATAAAATCAACAACTTTTGGTGGAAGAAGTTCACTTCTACGTACCAACATCTAGCTCGTATATTAACTACTTTCTTAAACGGAGAACAACCTGTCCTGCAGTGGCTAGTGGAAGGACGCACGGTATTGATCCCTAAGACCGGAGATTTGTCAAGTCCAAAGAATTATAGGCCCATAGCTTGTTTAAATACCAGCTACAAGCTATTCACTGGCATCCTCAAAGAAAGGATATTAACATCTATCGAGCCGATATGAAGTGGAATAGTTGAACAACGTGGATGCAAGAAAGGGCTGGCAGGTTGCAGGAAGAACCTGTTAATACACAGGTGTATTACCCAGGACTCGATCAGGTATCGACGCAATCTGTCCATGGCTTGGTTTGTCTACCGTAAGGCATTCGATAACACGAACCATGAGCTACTTATGGAACTCCTTGAGTGTCTGTAGGTGCATCCAAAAATTGTGAGATGCATAAAAGAGCTTATGCTCTTATGGCAGACAAGATTTGTCATAACATCTGACAAAAGACAAGTGGCTATAAGCTATATCACATATAAGACGGGGGGGGGGCGGGGGGGTCTTCCAAGGAGAATCTCTAAGTCCGATACTTTTCTGCATCTCCCTCTTGCCTCTATCTATTATGCTCCGAGGCGAAAGCTCTGGATACCTATGTGGTCCGCCGAACAGAAAAGAATATAAGGTCAACCACCTTTTATACATGGACAACCTTAAACTCTTTCCTTCCTCGAAAGAGGACCTTAACATCCTTGTGGAGGCGGTAAATAGGTACTCTCAAGCGATTAGCATGAGCTTCGGACTGGACAAGTGTGCCTGCGTCCACCTACACCAAGGAAGACTAGAAACTACATCATCGCGTGACGATCAGGATGTTCAACTCATAGGCGGAAATACCATTCACCATCTTGGTATTGGAGAAACATATACATATTTTGGAATACCGCAAGCGGAAACCCAGGATGTGCGTGTGTTAAAAACGGCCCTTGGAAAAAGGTATCACCAAATTCTCAGAAAAATTTGGGCATCCGAATTATCTGGAAAGAATAAGATCCAGGCGACCAATATGCTAGCCGTTCCTATACTGCTCTACACGTTTGGTGCAGTAAAATGGAACGTTGATGAGTTGAAGCAACTTGACCGAAGCACACGCAAGATGATGACAATCGATCGAAGTCATTATTCTAGATCTTCCGTACCTCGAACATACCTTCCTCGAGATAAAGGGGGTAGAGGTTTGCTGAGCTTGGAGTGTCTTCATCGAAGAACGGTTCTGGCTGCAGCTAGCTCAGTTCTAAATATCACAGATTCTCTTATGCGACTGGTACATTAACATGAAGTCGTCAATGCTGCGGCGTTTCTATACCATGCCGCAGATCGGGCCGCAGAGGAGCTTGGTCTCGCATTTGATTCCAGCTAAACTACACATGGGTTAGCATCACTAACACCTTTAATGCTAAAAATTCGTGTTCAGGAAGCAGAACATTCGCTTCTACTAAGAGAATATGCTAACAAGTCCCCTTCATGGTAAAATCTACGGCATTATACGTGGACAAGAGCTATCGATGGGTCTGTCCAACATGTTTCTCAAGTCTGCTGGATTGAGATCGCAGACTCAGCGAATTCTTTTTGGCTGTGAAGACGGCGTTATAGACACCTCAGTTTACCGCGAAAGCACAATGAAACAATTGGACATGTTCTCAGTGAATGCTAAAAGTATGCACGCTACAGGTACATAGAGAGACACAATGCGGCTCTAAAAGTGTTATATTACCTTCTTCGGCACTTCTATGGTGTTGATCTAATGCCCGTCTTGCCATACGCCCAGGGGGAACTGGAAGACGTTGTGGAGAATGATCAGTGTAAGATCTACTGGAATTTCATATTCTCCAGTACTCAACCTATCAGTGCTACAAAGCCTGATATTGTCTCCCAAGATCTGAAGACGAAGATAATTTACGTGGTTGAATTCTCGGCACCAGCCGATGGTAATATCACCGCAAAGTAGGAAGAAAAACAGGCGAAATATCAAGAACTTCTTCTCGAGCTTAGCTGGCTGTACCAAAGCTACAAAGTCCATTTGTAGTTCTCATAATCGGTTGTCTTGGAGGTATGAAAGCTTCATTTCTTAGCCAACTCAACAATATTCCGGCTTGTCAGCTTCAGGCTCAGTTCATCGCGAGCTGAATGCAAAAAACTGTTCTTCTGGGATCACTTCGTCTGGCCCATCCACATTGTTCCTCATAACATTCTTTAAAGAATGGTAGCTCTAAAAAAGTATCCAGAGGTGATTTCTTCATCTCTAACTGTTCCGTCTGCTACGTGAGGTCATCCACGGCTAGAGACCGGACTCCAAGGAACAGTGTTGCACGATGTCATCTCGCGTAAATTTCCCGCTCTTGCTTACCTTCTAGGACAGAAGGAGCAGAAGTGGATGACGTACATGTTCCAGTTGCGTCGGGATTGGTTGCTTTGAGGAACCATGATCGCAGATTCCGGAGCCTACAACTTCTCATAATAAAAAAATAAAATAAAAATAATCATTCTTACAAATTTACAAAATCTGCCCACGCATCATTCACTTCCTACGTCGTGCGATGATGCTTAGGGGTACAAGAATCAAGTATTTTGATTATAGATAACCAAGGATAACTAAATCAATACGCATTACGACGGCTATATTTCAAGGAGACTCCTTCAGTGCACTATGGTTCTGTTCAGCGTTGAACCCATTGAGCAAAACACTAAATAGCATGTCTCATGGGTTCAGAATACATGATAATCTGGGAATTCTTAAATCTAGGGGTATTCAGTATACGGTAGTTAAGAAAAGCCTATTGACTGCCTCCATTACAAGACTCAGGTTGGTTCTGAAGAGTTATCTCAACTTGAAAAATAAGATTAGGGCAATTAACACCTATGCCATCCCTGTCCTCACGTACTCCTTTGGGCTCATCAAATGGGCGAACACTGACCTTGAAAGGTTAAACAGAATCATCCGCTTTGAAATGACGAAGCACCGAATGCACCACAGTAATTCGACGATTGAAAGGGTAGTTCTGCCACGACATAGAGGAAGTAGGGGCGTTGTAGATGTCAAGAAACTGTCAATGTCAGCAAAAATATCACGGTCTGTCACTTGGAGTTGTGGGAGTAGTAGTTTTCTTATTCAATCACCTGCTGTTTTCAAGTTATAAAGGACCCCGCACCAAATGTACAGAAAAAAGCCTTATGATAAAAAATTCTAAAAAAAATTTTTTCTTGTATTTTCGAACCTGCAAACTAAAAATTCAAAAGAAAAATGTCAGAAAAATGGACAGTTTTTAGATAAACACTTGTCCAAAGTTTCGATTTTTACATGTATTTTAATGGAAAAATGCTTATTTTAGCAAAATGTTTTTTTTTCCTCAAAAACGCTATGATAGATTTGACTAAAACTTTTATATTTTGACGATCAGGCGTACCGAATCAAAAAATTCATACCCACGAACTAGAAAGATTAACGATTCTTTGGGTATACAGCATGTTTTTGGGGGTGTTTTTGTACCCTAAACATCCAAGTAACATATGTAAATCATCATTTCTTAGTAACTAAAACCAATAGAGATTTTTATTCAACTGCTACGGTATGAAACGACTTTTCGATGAGTGGAGTAAGCGTACATAGCAAGAATATGTTTTAACCTAATTTTAGGGGATGTTTTACCATCCCTTAAACAATGAGTCTGAAGTTCCTAACGCATTAATCAATAACGAAAAATAATTTTATTTTTAAATGCATGAGAGCTGCTATTTTATGACAGAAAATAGTTGCGTACAACCCTAAAAACTTCTTAAAGCACTTTCAACCCCTCATCAGATATAAAACTCACCCAGCTACCCCTAAATATTTTTAAAATTCAACAAAACCAACCTAATTCAAAAATCCGCCCAGTTTTTGCTGATAATAATTTCAATTGATGCCAAAGCGGTACACATAAAGTCTCAACCCTTCAGCACATTTAGAACTCACCCCAGCCACCCCCGAATATTTTAAAAGTTCAATAAAATCACCATAATTTCAAAGTACACAGGATTTTTCTGAAAATGTTTTCAGTTGATGCCAAAGGAGCAAAAAAATGTTTCAAAACCTCAGCACATATAGAACTCACCCCAGTCACCCCTAAATATTTTTAAAATTCAATACAATCACCCTAATTTCAATTGAAATTATCATCCGCAAAAACTGGGCGGATTTTTGAATAAGGTTGGTTTTGTTGAATTTTAAAAATATTTAGACTTGGATGAGTTCCAGATGTACTGAGGTGTTGAGACTTTTTGTGTTAACCGTTCGCATCAATTGAATAAATAATTATGAAAATTTTGGCTCATTTCAGAATTGGGGGGTTTATATTGAATTTTAAAAATATTTATGGGTGACTCGGGTGAGTTCTACATGTGCTGAGGGGTTGTGACATTTTTTGCCCCTTTGGCATCAACTGACAACATTGTCAGAAAAAACCTGGCGTACTTTGGGATTAGCGTGATTTTATTGACCTTTTAAAATATTAGGGGGTGGTTGGGGTGATTTCTACATGCGCTGAGGTGTTCAGGCTTTACGTTTCCCCTTTGGCATCAACTGAAAACATTTTCAGAAAAATCCTGGTGTACTTTGAAATTAGGGTGATTGTATTGAATTTTAAAAATATTTAGGGGTAACTGGGGTGAGTTCTATATGTACTGACGGATTCAGACACTTTTTTGTCAGTTTGGCATCAACTGAAAACATTATCAGAAAAACCTGGCGTATTTTTGAATTTGGGTGATTTTATTGAACTTTAAAATATTCGGGGGTGGCTGGGGTGAGTTCTACATGTGCTGAAGGGTTGACACTTTATGTGTGCCCCTTTGGCATCAATTGAAATTATTATCAGCAAAAACTGGGCGGATTTTTGAATTAGGTTGGTTTTGTTGAATGTAAAAAATATTTAGGCGTAGCTTGGGTGAGATTTATATCTGATGAGGGGTTGAAAGTGCTTTAAGAAGTTTTTAGGGTTGTACGCGACTATTTTCCGTCATAAAATAGCAGCTTTCATGCATTTAAAAATAAAATTATTTTTTGTTATTGATTAATGCGTTAGGAACTTCAGACTCATTGTTTAAGGGATGGTAAAACATCCCCTAAAATGAGGTCAAAACATATTCTTGCTATGTACGCTTACTTCACTTATTGGAGAGTCGTTTCATACCGTAGCAGTTAAATAAAAATCTCTATTGATTTTAGTTACTAAGAAATGAGGATTTAATGGTATACTACTACTTGGATGTTTAGGGTACAAAAACACCCCCAAAAACATGCTGTATACCCGAAGAATCGTTCATCTTTCTAGTTCGTGGGTACGAATTTTTTGATTCGGTACGCCTGATCGTCAAAATATAAAAGTTTTAGTCAAATCTATCATAGCGTTTTTGAGAAAAAAAAACATTTTGCTAAAATAAGCATTTTTCCATTAAAATACATGTAAAAATCGAAACTTTGGACAAGCGTTTGTCTAAAAACTGTCAATTTTTCTGACATTTTTATTTCGAATCTTTAGTTTGCAGGTTCGAAAATACAAGAAAAAATTTTTTTTACAATTTTTTATCATAAGGCTTTTTTCTGTACATTTGGTGCGGGGTCCTTTAAAAAATATCTTGAATTAGGTTTATTGTTCAAACCATGAAATATATTATCTTCTCATTAATTTGATTATACACATCCTATAATATTATTAAAAGGGATGATTTTTAGTACAACGTGTACAATTTTCACTTTGATTTATTAACTTTCTAATATAAATAATGAATATTTTCATTTTAATGATTATAAAGAATATTTTGGTGGTATGGAAGAAACTCAATGACGACTTAAATACGCATTTCTTTATTTAAATATTATTATTATTATTATACCATTAAGCCATTTCCCTTTCGGGGTAGGCGTGACTTGCTCGGTTGGAAAAAGGTAGTGTGTATGGTGGGTATATAGGTATAAGGTATATAGGTGTTAGGTACAGATATTTTAGATTGATCTGGAATTCTCGTGTTATTTATTCAAATGACACGTTCATTCCGCAACACTGCTCCGACCCAGGTTGATGATCAATCTCTCTAGCGATCACCCCAGGTGAAGAGCCTCACAAAATTGTTATGTGTGGTTCCCCACTTGGGCCCATTAAGTATCCAAGGTCTTTGTTTCAGGCGTCATTCACTCTATTGTCACTCTGTTTACAAACTATTGTCGCCACACTTTTCTGTCCTGGCATACTACTCTAGCTTCCTTCACGTCCATGCATTTTTTCATGCAAGCTCTCGTGTTTCTATGGCTTCTTATGTCTCTTCGGATTAGTGTCTCATTCACAGATTCTAACCATTCTTTTGGCGGTCTACCTCTGGGCATTCTGCCATTTACTTTACCTTTATATACTTGTTTCGTTAGTCGTTCATCTTTCATTCTTTCAAAATGTCCGAACCATCTTAACTGATTTCTTTCCCATGTGTCAACTATTGTCTCTTTTGCACCACATTCTTTGAGATTATCTCGTTTCGAACTTTGTCCATCAGTGTTTTTCCGCATATTGTGCGAAGAGGTTTCATGCCAATCGCGTTAATTTTACTCCTGTCCTTCTCTTGGCAGGTCCATGTCTCGCTACCGTATAGCACAGTCGGTACGAATATAG
Source organism: Andricus curvator (assembly GCA_932195095.1). NCBI lineage: Eukaryota > Metazoa > Arthropoda > Insecta > Hymenoptera > Cynipidae > Andricus > Andricus curvator. Next base: position 127,808 of record CAKNYM010047831.1, read on the forward strand.
AATTATGTATGGCCATTTTAGCTTTTTTTGATATGTTTTTATTTCTGAAAATGGACCCTGCTCTACCGATAACCTGCTTACCCTTATTTATGCGCCTATCTAACTCCCCATCTATTTTTCCGTCGCTAGTGAATAGGCTACCCAGATATACGTACTTGTCAACTTGTTCTAATCTCTCATCATTTAGGACAATGTTTCACATTGTTTTCTCAGTTTTTCCCTCAAACACCATGATTTTTGTTTTATTTACGTTAATTTTAAGGCACATGTTCTTCATGCTTGTATTTAGTTTATTCAACATTCTTTGCAAGTCCTCGATTGATTCTGCCATAATAATCTTGTCATCTGCGAAACCTAACCCACGTACCTTCACGTTTTCTAGATCTACACCTTCGTCGTCGAAGAGGGCCATTCTTAGACACTTATCCATAAATATGATAAATAGCCATGAGGACATAACGCATCCTTGTTTTACGCCTTGCATAATATCGAACCAGTCACTCAGTTTCCCATTTACTCTTACACTCTCTTTACTACCTGTATATATTGATTTTATTGCTTGTAGGAGCCATCCATTGACTCCGTACTCTTTAAGGACTTCCCAAAGTTTACTTCTATTTACCTTGTCAAATGCTTTTTCTAGGTCAACAAATGCACAGAAAACTTTCTTTCCTACTCTTAAGCTTTTTTCTGTGATCTGTCTTAAACTAAATATCTGATCTGTACATGATCTTCCTGGCATAAATCCACTTTGGACTTCCCATATATTTTCTTCTGTAATTTTCATTTCTCTACGAATGAGTATTTTTGAGTATATTTTACTTACGGTACTTAGTAAGCTGATACCTCTGTAATTACTGCAATTGCTTTTATCTCCCTTTCTTTTGTATATTGGTACGATAATCGCTTTTCTCCAATCGTCTGGGACTTCTCCCATCTCGATACATAAATTCATCAATTCGCACAACCTGTGAGGTATGTATTCGCCACCGTATTTAAGCATTTCAGCGCTAATACTGTCTACGCCAGCAGCCTTACCGTTTTTTAAGTTCTTAACTATATCTCTAACCTCAGTGACACAGACTTTTTCAATTGGGTTTTCTAATGCATCATGTTCTATGTCACAGTTCTGTTGCCCTATATCTTCACCTCCTAATAATTCTTTAAAAGAGTCTTTTAAAGCGTCTACTATCCCGTCTATATCATATAGCATTTCACCTTTGCTGTTTCTCATGCTGGTAAACTCTGTACTTTTACTTTCCTTCAACTGTTTATATAATAGTTTCATAATTCCTTCAAAGCAGTTTTGTATTTTGTTCTCTTCTTCTGCTCTGATTTTCTCTTTACTCTCTTTGACTAGTCGTTTAACTTTCCTATTTTTGTGCCTGTAATCATTTTTGAGCCTATTTCTCTCCTCATCCCTAAGACCTGTCATGTTCAGCGTTTTGTTGTGCGCTTCTTTCTTTTCTTTTTGGGCTGCCTCAATTTCATCATCCCACCATGCATCACCAGATTTTCTTCCTACAACCGCCGTACCACACACTTCAATTGCAGTTTTAACAATGATATCCCGTAACAAAGTCCACGCGCCCTCTATATCTTTATTGCTTATGAGCGCTTGCATAGATGCCCTATCTATGCGTTCGCTTCACTTATTTTGAAACTCTATTCGCACTTCCGGTTTCTGTAAATTTTCAATCTTTATTCGCGTTTGTTTCGTTTTTTTTGTTCTCTTTCTTCTCCATCCCCGCCCTAAGTTTATTTTAGAGACTACAAGGCAATGATCAGTATTGCATTCGGAACCCCTCATGACTCTTGTATCTTTGACTAGTTCTCTTAGTCTTTCATCCGCAATAACGAAGTCAATTACATTGCGGTTGTTTCCTTTACACCAGGTGTACGTGTGGATCATTTTATGTCGAAACCAAGTATTGGTAATGAATAGGCCCTTTTCTAAGCATAAGCTAATTAATTTTTCCCCGTTATAATTTTTTCTTGTTGGATCCCCAAAATTACCTAGCACCCTTTCTGTATCTGTATCCTGACGTTGGACGCCGACCCATCCATTCATATCTCCTAGCAGAATTATTCTTTCACCTTGATTGATTTTCTTAATTCAAAGAATTGAATAATTGAACTAAAGAACTGTTTCTTTGGCTACCAAAACCTGATTTAACAAAACTATAAGTTTTTAGTTCCAATGAAATCCGTTTGTGCATTTTTTTACAATTATTAAATTGTCTTTATCGATGTTTTAGCGTATTTCCTAATGCAATAATATATTAAGTAAAATGCAAATACACTTATAGAACATAAATAATTTAAAACATGCTAACTTCAAAATTTTCTTAAAAATTTTCTGTTACTCATGTCTCAAACTGCGGCAAAGTACACTTTGAAACTCAGGAATTTGAATACAAATATTGGTAATATTGGTAACTTCCGTGTGACTGCACCTTATATATGAATAGATTCTTACGTATAATATTGTTTGCTTATTTGCGAATTGTAAATATCTCTGAAAAATAGGTTTCCCCTCTCCGATAAATCATGTACACTCTTATGGAACATCAGAATATAATTTAGTTTCTCTTTTCATAAGATTCTTTAGACATCAATTTTCGCTCTACATTTATAAGACAAAATGAAGATTTTCGCTATATAAAAGTCATATTAAGTTTCTTACATTTCGAACCTAAGTAAGTAAATACTGCAGTATATGAATTTATTTTTTCGCTAAGGGAAAGGATAATAAGACGTATATATAAATTACCAAACATTCCAAGGGTAGTAACGACTTGAACAAACTGTGCAGGACAGCTGTAATGTTCCATTGAGAAAAATGATTCCAAATGGACATAAAACATTGGTCTAAAGCATTGACATCGAAAATAAATTTTATACAAAAATTATAAGGATTTTTTATAATCTCCTGAGGTGCCTTTGCACACATGTTAATGAGATTAATGCCGAATAACAATTTTTCAACTTGCAATATATGATTTCTCTATCTAGGATATTGTAAAACTTTGATGCTCAGTAAGAATTAAATTATGAAGATTTAAATAATTATACTGACTTGACAATTACACACTTTCGCCTCGTTAGAAAATGTGTATATTATATGGAATGATCCATTTGCGCTCCATTAGAATATTTCTTTATTATATAGAAGGTTAAATAACACTACACTCAGAGAAATATCCTCTTGTGACAAAAGGATGTTTCTTGCGTGAATAGAATTTCCTCTTAAATTTGAGGTTGAGAGGATTTTCATTTGTCTCAACAGGAATCCTTTTGCAGTAAAAATTTTCTTTATGCGACTAACTCCACCTAATCTTGCAGCCAAATAATTCTGTTTGTGTAAAAAATATATGCACGTCGTTCAAAACAAAAGAGGCAAGAGGACGATGTTTTTGCTTCAAGACAACTTTTTCTCTGAGTGTAGTATGGAACCTGATTATACAATAAGAAATATATATTATTTTAGTTAAAAAAAATTACATGAAAAAAAGTTGCTTAAAATTTAAGTGATTAGTCAATGACTCTGGATAAAGCGACAATTCTTGTGAGGTTTTATAAGATTATAAGGTTTGATATTAAGTCAATGGTGGCTATTCGTACCGCTAGTCGCAGATTGATTTTTGGCACACACCATCTCCCTTCCCAAGCCCCTCCCACCATGAGTTGGTGATAATTTTGTCACACATCATCTCTCTTTCAAGCTCCTCCACCTAAAAGAATCAATGACAATTTTGTTACACCCCCTCCGCTATTCCAATAAGTGTCACAATCTCTATTCCTTTCCAGAAAAATAAAATACTTTCTAAAGGTAGCCCCTTTTCAAGTTTTTCAACAATTGGAATGTGTCATGGAAGGCGGGAAGACACCCCTGTAACTGGTCACCGAAATATTTTAGGTCATACCGCTACCCTTTCCCAATGTCTCGTGGGGGGGGGGGCGAACCCTTGTGACTGGTCACAGAAATAGTTTAGATTTTAGATCCCACCGCTAAACCTTTCCAATATCTTGCGGGGGCGGGAAGGCACCTTTTCGATTAGTTGCAGAAATATTTTCGTTGCACCCCTAATGTTTTCCAATGTCTTGTTTATGGTGCTTTTTTATCATTGTTTTTTAGACAAAATTTATGCATCAATATTAATCAGCCATTTCTCGAAAAATATAAGTCGTAGAGTAAAAATGTACTTGAAAATGCACAACATGCATTTCAGGTTGGTTGGAGGAAATCGTCTCATAATTATCCTAATGAAAATATGATAGAGATTCGAAAAAATGAGTTTTCCGGTCTAAAGCATTCGGTAAAGAATGGTTCTCGGTACCCAATTTTCAAAAACAGTTTCACTGAAAAAATTTAACTAATTATTATGGAAAATTAAAAATAACATTTCTTCCTCTTTTGAAATGCCGCGAAAAATTCCAATAAAGTTCAAAATTGATCAATGAGCAGCGGTTTTGCTGACAATATTTAAAGTTTTATTTAGTGTATAACTTTATCATTTTTTTCCTCCTATTTCTTTCTAAATTTCTAATAATATGGAGAATACAGTCAATAACATTTAAAGTTTTTCTCGAAAATATATGTTTTATATTTTTTGTAAAGTTTTATTGTGTAAAATAATCGTAAAATTTTAAATATAAATACCAATGTATAACCTATTCATTTACATTTTTTAACATCGGGTTATTCAATTATATCTCATATTATATTCCGTAAATTCTATATTAAAAAGTATTGTGACAAGACAAATAAAAAGCTTGTTTACTGTGTTCAATTATATTTATTATATGTTATCGGTTCCACGGTCTTTACCTCTAATTGACTTCGTATTTCGAGGCATGTTCCTGAGATCCTGAGCAAAAAACAAGGTTCTGCAGACGTCAGAGATGCGTTGACATGAAAATTTGTACAATTATTATTGGCGACCTCGGCGACGAAGCGAGGAGAGTTGCATTTCTTGTGCTGCCTCTCGTTATCATAATCTTTTAAAACAGCTCGGGAACCCGCTTGCAGACACAAAAGGCGTGCGAGTCAAATCAAGCATTTGTATTCTGCAGAGATTTTTCAACGGCGGCTGGACAGTTTTCTCATTTCGTTTATGGCGGGCTATAACATATCTTATTGTAGATGTATAGTCACCACCATCACCTTCGCTACTACCTTTTCTTTGAAACCGTCTTTTATTCCACAAATTTTCAATTTGTTCTCCGCTTATACTTGAAAAATTTGAATCAGTGAAATTTACTGATAATCAGTGAGAAAACTCACCACAAATTACCTTCTCAACTCCTAACTATCTCAATCAGTCAAAATTAATTTAGAATCGGTGCTTACTCTCCAAAATTGTAATAACACTTCACTGGTTTTTCAGCAGAAGAAGTTATAAAATTGCAGTGGTGCTTACTGTAACTTTAGCCATTTTTTCTACTGATGAGTGATTAGCTGGTTAAAATTGTCCTAAAAATATGAGAACAAGCAGATTGGAGGAGGAGAAGGAGGAGGAGGAGGAGGAAATTCGAATTGGCTCTATCGACGAGTTCAAGCGCGGGGAATTTAAATTGATAGTTGAGTAGAAGGTCTCCCAATATACACTTAATCGGTCAAGTAAGACTATTCCTTGCGACCGAGGTGAGATTCCTAGTATATATCTGCATTGCCGACAGTCGATGATACCCACTATCGGTAACTTAGTATGGAACAGAACCTTGTTCTGTCCGTCAGTTTTCTAGAAGTTGCATAGCTGTACTACTAATTCATTCAACTAATTTCAAGTCAAATTTAACTAATTTAGATTTAGATACCACATCACTGATTTCCCGTGACATTTAAACGCTGATTCTCAGTCACTTTCCACTCCTTTGATATAAAATATACTATTTTAAATGTGTCATCAAAATTCAATTCGATGATTGTTAATAATTCTCAGCGTTAATAATTATTCATTATAAATATATATTTCTTTAATTTTTCATAATTATTAGCGCGTATTTTATTGCTATAGTAATAATAGGCCATTGCATAAATTGTTTTATAGACACAGAAGAAGATCTTATCTATTAATTATAGACTTGATATATAAGACTTTAAAGAATGTAGAATTGAAATAAAATAGAAGTGACTAAGTCGGCGAATCGTAAAACGAATGGAAATAGCAATGGCGCCAGGGAATGGTATGGTGGTCGATAGTCGATATGAGAATAGATCGAAATTGGCGATTTTGCACATCATCATCCAGCATGCCGAGGCAAGTAACGTCAATGTCTGTTCATTCCTTCGAAATATTTGATTTTGAAAATTAAGAAGCAGTTCCTGGGTCCAAAGCCAGACAGGTTCACGCTAAATGGCGGTCAGAACCGAGGCATGTCGCGCGCCATGGGGTGTCTCAGCAAAAGCGCCGACTTCTTCAGCACTCCTCATTTCTCTTTTTTTATTTTACTCTTTTTTTATTTTTTATTCGACTGTGTTTGTCCGCGCGATATTCTAATGATACTAACCGTTACTTTATGTCATTTGCACACATTGCTGTGTACACCTACCGCACACAATTCGAGATACCTAATCTGTAATGATAATTATATTCAGCGACATGTTGTGATATTTGATATTGTGTTAAATGCTGAATTAACACATTGTCAAGAAACCGCTTGGGACTGAAATATGTTGTGGAGTTGCTTTGGATAATACTTTGCGAATTATTTGATTTAGTAGATTATGTCTCATGAAAAAAATGTATTATTCTATAATATAGAAATAATATTGTTTTAAGGCATTCTTAAAAAGTAGTAAATACCCTTTCGTGACACACATAAAGTATACGTGTGTTCAGCACTTCATTTTTGCTTCAATTTAAAAAATGTGCACTACAAGTATACCTACATGACCCCCTCTATAAAATCATGTTCACCCTACATTTTACCAGAATCAATTAAAAATAATGATAATGAACCTCTTAATTAACGCATCAAAAATCTGCATCATTTTTTACCGAGTTCGTCCCTCGGAATTCTCCTCCTACTTTGGCCCACATTCTTGAAGCAACTGCCTGAAGAAAGCGCATCTGATTTATTATAGATTGTAATTTCAGCGTAAGAGATATAATTACTTCTCCTTGCAATCAGCCACAGTGAATCGCTCCTTGGCGTTTATGACTCTGTCAAAAAATAAACGGTGATCTTGGAAAGAAACGCTTAATGTCGCATTTCTGCACGAGTAACAGAAAAAAGTAGAGCCCATTGCATATAGTGTACTTGCTAGAAGTATAACGTAGACTTTGACAGCCAGTCATCACAATTTAATAGAAGCAGCATTGAATCTTTGTGTGCTTGAAGCAGCACGCTTTATTTTTTTCCAAAAACCCGGCCACTTTTTTCGCTACATATAAACGTTAGAAAACTTCCAGCTAAGCACTTTTGCCAGACAATCGATCGTTCAATAAATTCTAAACCGGTAGGTATTACAAATGAAATGGATGTTACCCCAGAAATATTTTATTACCCCAGAATGTTAAATTCGAATAGAAGTTCTACCAAAATTGAATTTCTTGAGATATTTGATATTTCAATAATATCACAAAGGTATAGGTTACAATTTTCATAAACCAGAATATTAAATCTGATATATGTAATTATTTTCTAAATTGAGAAATGGTGCTTGTAAATGTTTTTCGCAATATAATACAATAAAGTACAACAATGTGAAAATCGTAATTGTTTGTAAAACTTTAAATATAATGAAGTCAAACTAAGTTTAAAAATGTCTGCATTCTTAAAACAAGTTTTGAAAACAAGATCAGTTTTAAATGCTGTTTTAGAACGAGTATAGGTATTTTTAAATTTCCTTTTTTATTTAATAATGATCCAAAAAACATAAGAATTTGGAAAAGTAAGAAAATGTAAAGTTTCTTGAAAATTTCGAAAACTGATTTTCTCAAAACATATCCTCTCATTTTTTTAGATGACATTGTAAACTCTCCAATTTTCGTTTCTAGTAAAGAATCGCTGCTTTATTTTGAAAAAAAAAAATATTTCCAAACAAATAAAAGTTGTATATTTGTTTGAAATTTACTGTCCAAAAGGGACAAATGTGGACAAGACCAAGTTTTTAGATTAAAAATTCCATGAATAAGTCTCTTGTACGTTTTCAACCGGCACTGCATGAAGTTATATTTATTTAATAAATCAAGGACCTTTCTTCACTCTTTGGATAAATTCCGCTAAGCGGAATTTTTCCAATACTCAAAGTGTATAAGAGCTATTTTACGTTAACATTTTATTCCAATTATAGCTGTCTTCCTAAAATTTGTCTCTTTTGGTCAGTACCTTTCGAAAAAACTCTAAAATTTTTTCAATGTAAAATTGCTTTACCAGAAAAGAAATTTACCGCCGCCATTTTATAATTAATCAAATCTTTTATATTTTCTTACCTCAATTGATAGAGAAAGAATTTCTCTATATTAATATACCATTAAGACGAATCGCAAATCCACGTGGGATTTGACGCGGAGTTTTACGTTGAATTCCACGTTAAACATAATTTTCAATTGCAAATATCTCGTGAACTGTAAGATTTACGCAAAAATGAATGGAATTTTTTTAATTCCGAATACCCGGTATGCAATAATTATATATATCGTTCCATAATTCCAGGGGTGGTTTCACTTAGAATTCCACGTAGAAATTTACGTAGCTTCTACGTGGATTGTATCAACTGACCACCCAAATTTCACGTGGAATTCCTTAATCCACGTGGAGTCCTGCTTGGTTTTCCACGGGGACTTCCACGTGAGTTTTTCCTCCTGGTTGACCCCGAAACAGATCATTATGATCTCAAAAATCGAGCCTTTTCATTCCAGCCGATCAAAATGCTCTCAATTCCGTAATCATTTCTCTTTTATTGCATATCAAAATGATACTGATTTCCGTATAATTTTGAAGATAATTTTTTACTGTGTATAAACTTTATATAACTAATTCTCCAGATAGTTTCTAATGCAGTCCTGATATGCCTTTAATAGCTTACACTGGACATAAATTCTTGCACTCTGATTAGAATTGTATGATATTTTTGTTGTGGATCGGTATATTTATTGTCTTTTATTAAGAGATTGAATTCGCAGCCACAGTCGCATAAATCGTAAATAAAGTCGCGGATAGAAAAGCCGCAGGCAATTCAGAGTGGCTTAATTCTATGTGTATCGCGATAATATTGTAAGTGCTACTCGTATGCCCTAATGTCCTACATGCTCACCATTAGCTCATACTGAGCCATTTCCAACATAAGCTCTTGAGCAACGCGAACAATTTGAGATACTGCAGTGTCTGCTCGATAGATCGAAGAGAGATTAAATACCTGCTCTGGTGAACGTTACACGCGAATAAATGAGAAATGACACGAAATAGCCATAAAGCAGGGTTAACTGACTTGCGAATCTAATCCGCTTTCACTTCTTAGGGTAGTGAGTATGTAGTCGAGTCGAGCGGTGAGTAAAAGTAATTAATTGTAAGCTTCCAGCAGTCTCAGCTCTCGTGTGACGGCTACTCGCTCACTAATCACTGGCAAAATTAATCTTTATTATTTCATATTAGAGGTGTATCAAGAGACGTATTAGGTTCTCAAACTCGATTTATCTCTTTCATGTATAGAAACTCATTTTATTTATTTTATCCTTTTTGCTTAAGTACCGTAAACTGGGACTAAGCGACGCACCCGTAATTCTATATTTTAAACGCGATCTTCTAGACAGCAGGTAGGTAAGTTACTGTTTCTTGAGTAACTAGTTACATTTACGCTAATTAGCGAAAAAGGTAACTAGTTACAGTGACGTTACTTGTAATTGTAACTACTTACAGCTACTAGATAAAGTAACTTTAAGTTACCTAAGAAGTTACTTTTTTCATTTTCTTAATTTTATAAATCAAAAATCAAAATCACTAAGATGACCATACAGAAAAACTTAATTTAAAAAGAAATATGCATAAGTTGAAATAAACCAAAAATACACAATATATTTCGGCAAGAGAAAAACAATATATATTTATGTAGAATAAAATTCAGATTGAGTAATAGACACATCACTCGGAATATCCTGTAGTATCAGATTTTGAAAGGATTTTGTTTTTCCGCATTGGTTGGCAGGATCGCCGGAATTACTTGTTTCATTGACTTTATTTTCATCAGTCATTAAAAATTATTTTTCATATTGAATTTCAAGTTAAAATATTGCTCACGTATTCAGTTCTAACACTTAAATTCTCCCGTTTCACGGTACTAGGCAAATCATAACTTTCGACTGATAAAATAGTTGAAAATACTATTTGCATGACTGTAGGAAAGAATGCTTATAATTGTATTGTTATGCCTTAAAATTAGTTCGATTAAATTCAGCAATATTCATATATCTAGATTTAAGACACCATTGTGAAATTTAGATAACACTTTTAAATATCAGGGCCTAAAATGTTTCCATTTCGGACAAAACAACTTTTACGTGATTCAATTTGAAACGCTTCAAATTCTTAACGATTTAAGTAGAAAAATTGCATTTTCAACAGAATATATGACTTTTTAACAAAATAGTTGAGTTTTCAACCAAAAAGATGAATTTTCAACAGAAGAGTTGAATTTTCAACCAAGAAAGATTTTTCAGTCACATTTTTCAACCAAACGGTTGTATTTTCAAACAAAAAATATTTTAAAAATTTACCAGAAGAAATGAATTTTCGATCCAAAAAGAACACTTTTGAAAAAAGAGTTGAATTTTTAAGCCAAAAGGATGAATTTTCAACAACAAGGTTACGTTTTAACCAAATAGCTGGACTTTCTACCTGAATAATTAAAATTTTAACAGAATACATGAATTTTCAACCGAAAGGTTGAATTTTCATACAAAAAATATTAATTTTCATACAGAAAATATTAATTTTCAACAACAAAATTAATTTCCAACCAAAAAGACGAATTTTTCAAAAAAGAGTAAGTTTTCCAACAAAAAAGTTAATTTTCAACCAAATAGTTAAATTTTCAACCAAAACCATGAGTTTTCAACTAAAATGATGTATCTTTTACAAACAAAAATGAATTTTTAACAAAGTAGTGCAACTTTGAACCATGCAGTTAAATTTTCAATGAAAAAGACGAATTTTCAAAAAAATAGCTGATCCCTTCACAGAAATTTTGTTACTAAAAAGAGATGAATTTTCGAACCAAAAACCAAACTTTTCAACAAAAGAATTCAATTTTTAACAAAACTTTTCGTTATATTTCAAACAACTAGTTGAATTTTCTACCCAAATAGTTGAATTTTTAACAAAAAAAAGAAATTTTTTTACCAAAAGAGATAAATTTTGAAACGAAAAAGCCATATTTTTAACCAAGAGAGAAAACAATTTTTCATGAAATTGTTGAATCTTCAAGCCAACAAAAATTTTTCTGCAAAACAATTGCATTTTCAAACTGAAAATATGAATTTTCAAAAAAAAGTTACTTTTCAACCATATAGTTGAACTATTCACCAAATTAGTTGAATTGTTAACAAAATACAGTTAACAAAACACAGTTGAGTTTAACTAAAAAAGACAAATTTTCAACAAAATAGCTGAATCTTCAACCAAAAGAGATTAATTTTCTGCCCATAACTAAATCATAAATTTCTCTTAATAGGAGACATACAAAAACACAAAGTAACTTTAAATTAACTCCAAAGTAACTAAAATTCAAGTTCCAAGGTACTAAAAAAATCGTAACTCAGTTACGTTACAAGTAAATTTTTTAAGCAGTACCGAAGTTACGCTAAGAGTTACAAATAACGTAACTTTTCAGTAACCAAAATCCGATCCTTTTTCAATTTTCGATCCTGAGCCTTTTTCTACTGAAATAGCAATTTTCAAAATAGCTTAAAATATTACCATTTTTAGATTTAGTTAACAATGTATGAACTGAGGTTACATTTTTTTTGTGATTCGACCTCGAGGATTTTAAAATATTTGGCCAACTTCATCTGGATTTTTTCATTTTTCTCCCTACAAGATTTTAATCGCCAAAAATGAATATTTCAGCATCAAAAATTGAAAAAGGGCCTAAATTATGAAAATTCTGATGAAAAATGGACCTTATGAGGAAAGTTTTGATTAAAAAATTTGAACAAGACTTCGATTTTAATAACGGTTGGAAAATGTTGAAAAATGGTTATGTTTTAGTTATTTTGTACGGACTGTCTATGGTTAGGGAATTTTCCGTAACTCTAACCCCTTTTCCAGCTCGTTCAGGGCTAACGTTATGGAAAATTCCGTAACCATAGACAGTGCCTATTTTTCACATATTGTTTTCGTTCATCATTTCATATTAATAAGTTACTTTTGTTCATATTATATAACAGTTATATAAAACTTTTGAATACTTCTGATGTCATTCAATTCCATTTAGAATGGTAGAATTTATGTTCTCAATTCTATAATGCACACAAATGTCATATATATTTCTCTGCACTCCTGCACTTTGACAATCAAACTTCGAAATGAAGAAAAGTAATGTAATAAATTAACGTGACAAATGAATTCCGAAAACATTTATAATTAATTATTATAGTAAAGTATCAAAATTTAAAGAAATTAGGCCAAAGCCGACTTCGGTGAAATAAAATATGGAATGACCCTATTCACCTCTTATTTACTCTGGAATTGAATATAATAATTATTTAGTCATAACCTATAAGCGTATAAAATTATTTATTATTACACCTTGTTTGCAATTGAAGTTTTATAACTGTTAGCGCAGAAAATCCTGGGGTATTACTTTGATCTTGAAGTTGGATTGAAGTGATTTGAAGCAGAGTAATACGCCTGTTGGACGACAGCGCCATACCTATTTTGAACTATTGGGAAGAAATTTGAATTTCAATTCAATATTAACGGAAAATCTGATAGTAAACAATTAATTTTAAAGAAAAGATTAACATTTTTGATTAAAATGAATTTATATTTACTGTTTTTTTCATAAACATTGCCCAAATAACTTCGAGATACCCAATAGTTCGCGTGTCAGATGGCGCTGTTGTCAAAGTCACAGAGGTATCCTGCAGGCGTTTAGTCATTTGATTAAAATGATACAGATTTAGTATCAACATTATTTTACAGTTACACGTAAACAATGAATTTGTCTTTGATGAGATCTTTGAAAAAAACAACACGACTGTCGATTGCTAGGATTGTGAAGTTGACCTCTTACATGTTTTTGATTCTCGAAATTGCATCATGTTGATATTAAATGGAAGTTTAAATTGAGCTGCAGCACTGTTGATATCTCAGAATTTACTGCGAGCTGCAAACCTCTATATTTTTTACCCAGATGAAGCAAATATCGCATTCAGAAATACAGAATCAAGGGTACGCCGCTTCGCCCCATATGCGCCGCTTTGCCCCAGTTTACGGTAGACTCATAAAAAATACATCAACTTATAAAAGTGAAATCCCTTTTGCCAGATTATATGGATGGAAATGAAAAAGTTAGAACGATTCGATTTTAAATTAGGGACCGTTCGAAAAATGCGTAACACCTTCTGGGGTGGGGGGGGGGGGGGCCACCCCGATCGTTCCCCAATTTTTAAACTTAAAAACTCGTAAAATAGAAAAAGCATTACGCGGGGGGGGGGGCCAAAAATGTCAGGAAAAAGCGTTACGTATTTCTTGAACGACGCCTTATATGAAAAAAATTATTTCAGATCAACATAAAACATCTTTTTTGCATTCTCATCAGAGAAAGTATTAGATTTGTGTAAAATTTGACCCTTTCCCCCGTTTTCGTCAAATGCCCACGTTTTGAGACCCGCTGAACCCGAAAAACAGATTTTAATGAATGTGTATGTATGTATATATGTATGTATGAACGTATTTCTGAATGTCGGTATGTATGCATGTATATCGGTATGTATGCCTGTCTGTGACCACGATAACTATCGAAAGAATTGACAGATTGGACTGGCCTTTGGTATACCCTTCAAGTGTCCTAAACTGAAGGTCAAGTTTGTTAGCCAGCCATTTTGGATGAAAATTCACAATGTTAGAGCATTTTCAAAATTATTGAGACCACTTTTTTTCAATATTTGAAAATTCTATGTCCGTCTTTTTGTAGTGCACAAAAAGACAAACAATTTGTTCCCATGACATTTTTCAATAAAAAAGAAATTACAAGAGTTATAGCATTTACAAAATTAAAATTTTAAGCCAAACAACGCACGATATGAAAAAAGTCAAGACGAGAAAAACGTTGCTTTCTGAACACCCTACAAGATTGTCATAACAACTTTTAGAATTTTCTTGAAAAATAGAAAATTCACATTACACTCAACCCCCGTTATAAGCACGGTTTCGGGCATAGCTTAGAGTTGCCTTCAGCATAAATCGAGGGAATCCAAACGTAAACAGTCAGGGCCGCATGAACCATTTATGTTGGATTTGGACGCATGCTAATAGGGGATGTAACAAACGCGCTGAGAGTACTGCCCTCATGCTATTTGTCACGCTTGGCTAAGCATCGCCTCTCTCTCGATCCCGCTCTCCCTGTATCCATAAAATGCCAAGCACTTGAATTCTAGGAATACCGTAAACTGAAAGTGCTTATATCGGTAGTTTAGTGTAATTACAATGAGTGAAAAAATAATGTTTAGCAAGTTCAAAGGTACGCTCTTATTTTATAATTATAATTTTTTGTATTTAATGACAAACTTTTGATATAAAACATCAGCGATATTTTTTGAATCAAAAAAGACAATGAGATTTGCTTCTCGAGAATTAAACTATGAAAATAAAATGTCATGATTATTATTATTCATAATACAATTCATTAAACAATTATTTACCGGTATAAAATTATTATTTTCTTATTTTTTCGCGCCCGTAATTTGTATATATTATTTATAGGAGTGGACTGGGATTTAATATTATTTCTAAGATTTCACAGGATTTAAAGAAAGTAAAAAAAATGTAATAGGATTGCAAAGAATTTACCAAACTTTATAAGGATTGTAAAGGATTTCATAGGATATAAAAGGTTTTAGGGTATTTTCAATGATTCCAAGGGACTTCATAAAATTTCAAAGTATTTTTAAGGGATTTCAATAAATATAAAAAATTACTGAACATTTTTATAATTTTTTGAGAAATTACAGAGAATTTCAAAAGAATTGAGGGTTTTCGTAGGATTTCAAAGATTTAAAGATATTTTTCAATATTTCAGGGGATTTCACAGGATATAAAAAATGCCATGCGGGTTTAAAGAATTTCCTTGACTTTCGAAAGATTTTATAGGGTTTTATATGAGACTTATAAGATTTTAGGATATTTTAAAAGTTCCAAAGAATTTCCAATAGATTTTAATAAATTGAAAGGATTTCAGAAGATTTGAAATGTTTTAGGGAATTTTCAAAGATTTCCAGAAATTTTCAACAGATTCCAATAAATTAAACGAATTTCAAAGGGGTTATTCACAAAATACGTGATACATTCATGGGGGAGGAGGTGTTTCAGAGTATCATTCTGAATAATGTATCATTTATTGTTTGAAGAAAGGCCCCAAAGGAGTGTAAATATTTTAGGGTATTTTTAAATATTCGAAGGAGTTCTCAATATATTTCAATAAATTTAAAGAGTTTCGAAGGATTTCAAAGACTTGAATGGTTTTTCAAAGATTCCAAAGAATATCAAATAGATTTCAATAAGATGAAGGGAATTCGAACAATTTTAAGGTATTTTTAAAAGTTCCAAGGAATTTTCAAGAACTTCAAAAATTGACAAGAGATTTCAAAATATTTCAAAGGATTTGAAATATTTTAGGGTATATTAAAAGATTTCGAAGAATTTTCAAGAGATTCAATAATTTTTAAGGCGTTTTAAATGCTCCCAAGTATTTTAATAAACTTTGCAGGATTTCAGGAAATATCACTAGTTTTCACGGAATTTCGAAAGTCTTATTTATCTTATAATTCTTATTTTGATCATACTTTTACATTAAAAGGTAATTATATAGATCAATTTCAATAAAACATCAATTAGATTCATATTTTTCTGTTTATATATTACGGTTATATGTTTAGAATTCATGCTCATGTCGCAATGCATAATAATAAAAGTAATATATTATTTTAAATTTATTTAAAATCATTTTTAAGTTAAAAAATAAGAAAAATGTCGACTATTTTCTGTTTTTCAACTAACTTCATTTGTTGCAAATAACTTTTGTGTTACCGGATGCCAATGTTATGCAATACAAACTTTATCATTTGAAATAATATTTTTATTCCGGACTAACCTATCAATCGAGTGCTTTGCAGGTATGAATACATATATTTATTAATTTTTATTTTATAAACTCACCTCCAAAATATGTTTCTATTGATAATAAATCCCTGTTACCAGATGACACGGAATTGTACGATCCTTTTCAGGCATCTGAATCGGTTATCTTGGTCAAATAAAGAGACTGAATGTAATTAAATTTTCACATCTTGAAGTATGTTCAATAATCTACCATTATTATTCAATTTAAATATTGAAATTAATCTTTTGAACCATAAAATTAAAGAAACACTGTTTTTTATCATATGATATAAAAACACAGGGACATCTAAAAAGTGATTATAACTCTGAAACTATAATTTGAAACGAGAAAAAAGTTTTATTTTGTAATTCTGAAATTACTTCATAAAACCGTGCAATTAAGAAATTTAGTCCTGCAAACACAAGCCTATATAATATTCCTGTTTGATTTTTACCCAATATATGTGAAATGCCTGAAAAAGAAAAAACATTTGACCGGTACCACGGTGCTCTTGCATTTTCAGAAGTCACTTGTTTTCGATTTGTACTTTATGAAATGATGTGCAAAACAAATGAAAAATAAGTGACTTCTAAAAATGTAAGGACACCATTATTGCACCCAACCTTTCATTTACAAATTTATTCATGATAAAATGGATTTCTGTTCTATCTTAAGTTTAAAATTATTAAATAGAGACACTAAACAAAAGATTCGTTCCAATT
>CAKNYM010047831.1:154856-184893 GCA_932195095.1 Andricus curvator
ATTATTCATGATAAAATGGATTTCTGTTCTATCTTAATTTTAAAATTTAAACCTGTTTTTGACATATTCTTTATTTTAGTGACACTATGCCCTCTGGATACAGGTTTTGAATTTTTTATCTTGTCCGACCGCTTTTTGTTAAGATGGTAATATTTAAATTTATTACAAACGCGTCACCGTGATTCGCGTGTAAAAAAAATAAACAGTAGCGGTCTAGCTGTCGACAATGGGCAAATAGATTTACTTACACTGAATATAAAAGACTAATATTAAAACCAGTTTACAAGATTTCATTCACGTCAGTCGCTTCAAGTTTCAGCTCGTATCGTAAAAAGTAAGAATCGCGCAAATGTTTGCTTTATAAGATATTCGTATCTATTTTTGTACATTGTCAACAATGTGGCAAACATTAAAAGCTCTATATTTCCTTTCTTTTATAAAATTAGAAGGAAATAAATGTGTAAAAATATTGCCATAATTATCAAAATATTTCATAATCTGAAATTTCATCTGAATTTAATTTTAATATCTTGACTTTCAAACTATGAATTTCAGAAAGTAAGAATTGTATTTTTATATACATACTTTCAATATGCAAATGTACGAATTCAATTTAAATTTATTTAGGTACAATAGCAAAATTTATGTATAGATAATTAAGAATAAAATAACTTGAATTCCCGTAACTAAGCTGATAAGTTACTGCGACTTTACAGTAATTTACTTTTAAAATAAGCACAAGAAAATTGAAAATTTTTTATTATTTCAGATGTTATACAAAATTTACTAAAATATAACAAATCAATCTATTTTTCCAAAATCTTCTTTAAATGTTGAAAAAATGACTTCATCATGGGCGCGTTTTATTCAGAATTTAGACAGCTTTCAACCGATTTGGAAGAAACATTTTTTAACAACGCAAAAACATCGTATTTCCTCAGGTGATGTATTAAATAAATTTTTTTATTCCCTGAAAAATCATGAAAACCCCCCAAAGAACGTAATAAAATGAAAAACTGTAGAAAAGTTAAAGAAAACTCCCTTATGAATAAAAAACCCACCGTTTTTAAGAAAATAGATTAATTTTCCAGCACTTTACAGTCTTTCATGTAGACATTTGATACAATTCAAATAGAATAACGACAATAACAAAAATGTTAGATTAAAAACGATTATCCTAAGCCACACAAAAAAAACAGCTCCTTGAAGTTATTTTATAGATTTTTCGATTAGTTTAACAAATTTCATATAAATTACGTACGAAATGAACTCTCAAAAAATACTTTAAAACCCTTGTATTAAGTGGTCAAAACCACAATGGTTCATCAATTTCAAGTAAAATAATTATTAGAGAACATTTTGGATACAAGAAAGTTATTCTGGAAAAACCTCAGTGGTCGAAAACAACTCCATTTAAGTAAATTTGAAGGCGTTTTTCGGGTTTCAATCGTGTGCAAAACTACGAATCTTGCAATGTTTTGCACACAATTGAAACCGGAAAAAAACGTCTTTTTTATCATAATGAATCATCGTGAAAGCAATAAATCTATAACTCCATTTAAGGTTTATTACAGATTTTTCTATTTAATTTGATTAATTCTATACAAATTCTGTATAAGTGGTCTCTAAAAAAATATAGAAGAAACTTGAAGCATGAATTTTCATTTACCGTTTTTTAAAGAAGGTTATTTTTTTTAATTCACAGGTTGGATTTTTAAATTCTGTATTTTTTTAAATTTAATTTTGAAATTCTCAAATGCTGCTTATGGTTTTTAAACAAAATTAAAAATATTTTCATGTATTAGGTATATGCGTAAATACGATTTTTTACGTTTCGGGGGCGGCTGCCCCTGAGGGTGGTTTGAACAACCTATATAATGGAAATATTTTGTATATTTCTTTTAAAATCACTTTGTTCGCAATATATATGAAATTAGTTCAATTAAATCGGAAAATCTAGGACTACTACACCTTGACATGAATTTTTTACCCATAAATTTGGTTTAGGACAACCGCTTTTAATCCAAATTTTTTCATAATTATTCTATTTAAAAAAAGACTAAAAAGCTCGAAAATAATTTTTTTTTATTTGAAAGTGTAGGTTTTTTACTTACAAGGTTCGTTTTTCACATTTTCTAAGATTTTTCATTTTATTACTTTTTTCGGGGTTGTTTACGATTTTTAACAATAAAATTGATTTAATACATTATATGTGGGCGTCCGCATGAAAAGGGCCCTTGTGGCCGGTATGGAGTTACGTATAGGGGCATTTAGCCGGATAAATTCCCGGACTTTGAAGCCCAAGACAAACCCTTTAAGTTGAAAAACAAGCAGACGGGGCATTTTTGAAGTTGGAACTTCGAAAAATGTTCTTATGAGAAAAACGCGTCTAAATTTGGACAGTTTCAACAAATTTAGAAAGATTCACAGTTTGTTTTTGTACTATGTGGAAACTTTTCGGGGGGTTTTCCCACAAATCATAGAACCTTTTTTTCGTTGGAGCCACTCTACTGAGTACCCAGTATTCATAAAATTAATACATTTTAGAGCCAAAAAATAGGTATCTTTTTAGTATTTATTATCTATTTATTATCTACTGTTATCGAGAAGTTGACAACTCGTGAAATCGGGTATATACTTGTAATGAAATCTCCTGAAGTCTCCTAAAATATCTGAAGTCACATGAAGTCATTTGAAGTCACATGAATTAAAGTAACTTGAATTCATTAAAATACACACAAATTCTATTGAAGTCACTTGAATTCCCTTGAAATCAGCTGAAGTCCTTTGGAAATCAAAAACAGCCTTGCATTGATAAGTTTCATTTTTGTTCCCTTATAACCTTCGTTATAATTCTCAGAGTTTCGCAAGAATCGCTAGCAATAATTTTTTTTGTACACTATATATTATAGAGATAAACGTTTATTTTTCAGCCTGCTGGCCTTAAAAAATTGACTTGCTTACACTTCCATTTTTTTACAGAGTTTTCTTAAAACTAACCCTTAAAACTAACATCCTTCCACACCTTATCTCTAACGCCGCTCGCTCTTATCGTCTTGCCTTCCTCGCTTCGCCTCGCCTCGCACGTATGTCCCCCCTACTTTCTCGCTTTGACTCGCATTATCAAACTCTGCCTCCGCGGCTTATACCTAATACCTATCTACTATTTACAATATTTACTAGGACAAATTCTCAGTTTTATAAATCTTATAAGATTAAAATAAATTTTGAAAAGCTTTTAAACTATCGTAACATTTTTTTGAACATATAGAAACTTTCTTATACCTTGAATTCACCTAAAAAATCAGAAGACTCTAACAATTAAAATGGCTAGATATTGAATTATGTAACTGCATCTTCTAGTTGCAAAACGGGCCATCTCCAAAAAACAAAATTGTTGGGCAAAGCTGATTTTCTGTCACACTTAGCCAGAATAAGATAGGAACCAAAACTCTTTGGTTGTTGAAGATATTAGGGCAGTATGTTTCAAAACACTTTTCCTATTTCTTGCTTGATTAAAAGGAACTTCTTCCACAAACTTCTTTATCCTTAAGTATGTACACGGAAAAAATGTATCCGCAAAAAAGTCACGAACTAGTAGCTAGGTCTCGGAAATGAGAAAAATTCATCGAATATTGATGTATTTTCGTAAATAATCTGAGAACTTTGAGAAAGAATTGACGAACTCGATGTGAAAATTCTAAAACAGTTCATCCCTTTTTTTCACGTGAATAATTGAAAAAATATTATGAGTGATTGGGAAAAGATTCTCAGAGCACTCACGAGCTTGCCCGACAAATCTGGGAACTGGAAAGTAGGTTCGCCTGTACGTGGCCCGCACAAAGCTCGCCCAAACGCGCGGTGCGTGTGTGCGCTCGTATGTGTGCTTCGAGCTCGTCGGATGAGTGGCTAGAAGTTTTATAATACGTATTTTGTTTGGCCTCGATGGCTGCGCGTGTTTACGCACTCTTGATTTATGTTTAGAAACTGGTGAGTCAGCAGTCTTTTGAGGGTCTGAATCTTCTGAGTTGCAAATTTATAAATTAATATAAATTAAATCGCACAAATAAAATGTTTCCTCCTTATATTTCAGTCTGAAATTTTCAGGAACTGTTCGTAGGAAATTCGAACTGTTCGTCAAAAACTTTGAAATTTATCCATACATTTCTCATAGAAATAAGGATGCAATATTTCATTTTTTTTATCTTGTATCCGAGACCTAGCTACAAGTTTGTGACTTTTTTACGGATAAATTCTTTCCGTGTAGGTGAATACTACACGAAACGAGCGGCCATTTTCAGCATGGAGATTTGACCGGTTGTGCAGCAAATCGTGATTTTCGAACGCATATAAAACAGGGATTTCAGCGGGTTTTTCATGGTTTCTTCTTTCCAGTTGATTAGAAAGTTCACTTAGGACTCAAAAAACTGAAAAAAAAACGCATTTCCCAAAATCGAGGAGTTGGCCGGTTTTGCAACTAGACGATTCAAAAAAGAAAAAATTTCTAAATCTCAGGGTTTTGCAACAATTCTTTTTTTGTAATCTATACAAGATGCCCATTTTTCGAAAATTTTGCAAGATTTCAATATTTTCAGTTTTTCTGGGACAAAAATTTATTGTTTTAATGCTCAAATAACTGAAATAAGTTTAAAAAGCTTTTCAACCAATCCTCGATTTTCATTGAGCCTGTAAATGGGTTATCGCACTCAAAATTTACCTAAAAGAAATGAAAATACTTTAGCCATTCAAATGTTCAGACCCTGAATTAATAACTAAAATCTTCAACATTTTTCTTCCAGGTAAAATTTAAGTGCGAGAAAGATTCTACAGATTCAACAAAAAGTTGAGATAGTTTGCAAAGCTTTTAAGAATTATTTAAGTTACTTGAAGTTTACAACAATGAGATTTTGTTCTATAAAATCTGAAAATATTACAAAGCTCGGTAAGTTAAGAGTTTTTAAATCTTCATGTAATCAAGGGCCTTGACATTTGAATTGATAAAATATTCACTAATTTTTCAGGAAAATTTGGAGTGCGAATTTTTAACAATTTTTTTTTTAAGGTTTATAAAAATGAGATTTTGTCCTAAAAAACCTGAAAAGATTGAAATCGTACAGGGGTTTTTAAAAATTGGGCATATTATATAGCTCTGAGAATAACAATTTTTTTAACCTCATTCAGCTCTGCGAAACCTCAGGATATTGATCCATATCTATTTCCAATTTTTTCCAACCCACCCCAGTGAGCAGTGAGACGAATTGACACTTCGCAAAATTAATGAATTCTCGTAAATTTAGTGAAATCTTTTAAAGTCCGTGAATTCTCCGAAACTGTCTGAAATCTTTTGAAGTCTCCAGAAGACACTGAAGTCTCTTGAAATATCTGAATTTATTTAATGACATCACTTAAAATCAATGGAATACTCTTAAAATCTCCTGAGGTCCGTGATCGGTCGAGTCGTCAACCCCTCAACTATTATTTACTTTTTCCTAGACCTTAATCACAAAAAAATGCGAAAACTAAAAAACTGTTTGCAAAAATGCGAAAAGTTTTTAAGATGCTAACGAAATTCCGGGTCAGAAGGAAAACAAGGTGTCGTTTGAAATGAAAAGGCGGGACTTTTTGGAAGAGGCGTAGTTTGAGAAGATAATAAGGGGTTTTTGAAGATTTTGTGTGACAGGAAGAGTGATGATCAGAGGAGACCCCCCGTAGGGGTATCAGTTACGCTCTAACCGCATTTAAGGGTTTCGAAGCATCTTCGGTTTGGTTTAGTTCTTTAGTTGGGGACTGGGGACTTACGAGGTCCTCACGGAGCCTGACGGTGGCGCCAAGAAGATCCGTATCTCGCGGCGAGGTCTCCTCGAGAGAGACCCTTTCCTTGTGCCAGCAACTAGGAGCCATTGGGGCCCCGAAGCACACGGCTCATCAAAGATAACATCTAATTCCGAATCGCCCGTTCGTGTAGGCTTCCATGTATCCCGCCTGTTCCCTCGGCGCGGCGTTCGAAGTGTCGTTCGTTGCTTTGCGTACGCCGTATGGGACCAGTATGGGACCAGTATGGGACTGAAGACACCGCCTCGTCCGACAGGAATCGAAAACGGTCCACTGAACACGAATTAAGTACTGCTGCGATATCGATTACTTTTTCGATAAATTCCGCGGTTTCTCACGTTTTTATCAGTCAGGGATTCAACTTTCTTATATAAGGGAATCATTTCAATATGTAGATTATGATCTATTATAATGAGTAATATGAGGAATTCCCTGGCAAAAATTTCGGATAGGAATCCAATCCGAATGATTCAAAAATTTGCATCCGAATCAATCCAATGCAATCTTTCAATTAATTTAAATCCGTGAACCAAAATAAGTTTAATCCGAGCCCACATTTGAAACCTTCTCATTCAGATTTGGCATTTATTTCAATTCCATGCACGGTTTGAAAAAGATTGAACCAAAATTTCATTCCTTTTCAGTTCGTGTGTGCAATTAATTATCCGAATGAATCCAAGCTCGGATTCATTCAAATTACACGTACGGATTTAAAAGGATTGAATTGTGGGATCGGATTTCAATGTACAGCACGATGCATTGATTATAATAATTGCAAATTTGTTGAGGATGGAATCGTACTGATTCGAATTGGATCAGATTTCGGAATGATTCAGATTGTTTCCGAATGAGTTCCTGTCCGAAACTTTAGCGTTTTGCCAGGGTTAACGACCCTAAATTTCTAAAGAAGCTGCTAAACATGTGGATAGATTATCGATATTAGAATTAGGCGATAAGACAGAATTCGTCTAAGGTTATTTCTCTCAAAATTTATTGCACTATTATGAGTGAGTGTTAGTGTAAAAACAATAACTTGGTGCTACCCACTTTCAATTTTAAGGGCAAGGAAATTTTACTTTTATATTTTTCTCAAAAATTCTCATGATGGTAAGTTTGAAAAATAAGTTTGAGCCCATTTGAGCAGTGAAAGAATGAGTCGCTCAGTCATTATTCTGACACTAGAGGCAGCACTTGCCGCCCCGTAATTCTGAGAAAACTTTCGTTCAAATTGAAAAAATCTCTTTTTTTTTCTTCATTCGAAAGATTCAAATTGAAATGTTGTTCAGATTAAACAAATTTTATTTTATTGCAAAAAAAATTATTTGATTAGAACGACTTTTGCTCAGGTCAAAGGAAAGTTTGTTTAAATCAAACAAATGTTTTTTTTATTCCCTAACTCAATTTTGAATATGTAATTCAAATTTTCCAATTCAAGCTTTTAGGACGGAAAGATTTTAAATTTAAAGTCTCCAAAACAATGTCTTCAAATTAAAACATTTACAGGAAAAAGGCTTACTTTTCTTATAAATTAATTTTGTTATCCATTAAACTAAGCCTATTTTTTGGCCTGGCAATATATTCAAACCCACTTTTGTTTTAAAACAAAACCCTCTTCTTTCTTATAGAACGTTGAATAATTTAATTTCAACACCTTCAAATTTCGATAGTATTTAAAAAAAACCGTCGAAATTTTACAAGTTTGAACAATTAACAAATTTTTAATTTTCAATAATTCAAACGTAAAAATTTGCAAAAGTCACAAAAATAGTGTAGTTCACACCCTTATCCCTTTCCAACGTCCCAGAGGGGGGGGGGTAAGACCGCTGTGATTGTTCACTACTTTTTGCTAATTTTTTCTGGACTCCACATTTTTTCCGAATGTGAGATGACGCAATGTGACTAACCTCATATGTGACACCGCACTTTTGCCAATTTTTCCTGGACATCACATTTTTCCGAATGACAGATACCGCAATGTGACTTGCCGCTAATGTGACTTGCCACCAATATGACTTGCCGGGAATTGCCATGATCCAGACCCGTAATAATTAACTATGACAAACTTAAAATTTACTACTTTCTGACTAATATTGCTAGTCGCGACGGGAGCTCATTCAGAAATTTTGTAAAGCTCCGGAATAGGTTGACCATTTGACAATACCACCCTGCTGTGAGCTCGCACTAACACTTCCATCAATCGAGTTCCTAGCAATATTGGGTAAAAACTACTAACTTTTAAGGTTACCATAGTTAATTATTATCACCCTATTTTATTTGTTGAATTTTTCGAAGGGGTCCTTCACAAAATACGTGATAAATTCATTGTTAGAGGGTGGATCTGTCAAAGTATCATTCTCCATGTTAGAAACCATGGAAAAAACATCACTCGGGAGGGGCTGGGGGGGGGGGAGCAAAGTTCCTGAAAAATATATCACGTATTTTCTGAAATTCCCCCAAGCAATTTAAGCCAAAATACAACTCAAATACCAAAGCATTCATGTAATTTTTTTTCGAATTTTTCACATTATTTATGTCAAAGATGTCATTAAATGTCAAGGCAAAGTGACGCGAAGAAACTACGGAATTTTTGTACATAAACAAATGTGGACTTGTCTTATTCGCAATAAAGTAAGCTTTATCATTTTATGAGCTGTTTTCACGTGATTTTTCTGTCACGACTAATTTGCAAAAATGTAGAGCTGTTTTGGAGGAGCGTCTGTAGAGTTCTTCCCCCTTGAGCAAATTAAGTTCGTCAAATATTCAAATCGATCAGCTGGTACGAGCCTAAAGAGTAGGAAACCGTGTCTGTTTAAAATGTAAAACAAGACACTATTTTTTCTGTATCTTTTGAAGAAAAGGTGGGTGTATGCTGCGTATGGAGAGGGCACAAAGTGCCGCTATCCACACCATCAGTGTCCGCTGCTGGCTCAGGTGACACGGTTTCTACAATGCTCCGGCATGGTTTTCAAGGTGCACCTTTTTTTAAGGTGGGGATAGATGGGCATGAGAGGCCGCACCGATGACAGCAAATATTTACAACGTCGTGCTACCAGAGATGAGGGTGCTATCTAGACTGGGCGGGTCGTGCATGTTGAACTGGCGCCGTTCTTTCTTTTTCAAAACTTGCGTGACTCGAAATGCATAAGTAATTATGGGACTATGAGGTGCTATATTACCATTCTTCTAGTGCCAAGTTCATCATTCTTATTGCCACGCCAAATAAAGTATCAAATGTCACAAAACATTCTAAGACAGAAAGCTAAACTACAGCTTTTGGATAAAGTAATTTATATCATGTCTAATTAGACTGGCTATTGCATAAATGAGCTGTGGCTAGTTTATGATATCAGAAACATGAATTTTATTGAAATGAAATTCTCTTAAGTTATAGATTTCGAGGCAGTTCTTTTCTGAAATTTTGAACCATGTACCCTCCTATGTGGGGGGTAAGGGTCCGTAAGTATTGAGCCCCCTCCCCTAACTTCCGTAATTTTCACCAACTAATATTTTTTCGTCAGTAAGAATAATTTTCTACTAAAAAAGACGAATTCTCAGCAAAATACATGAATTTTTAACCAAATAGTTGATTCTTCAGCCAAGAAGATTAATTTACTACCAAAAAGTATGATTTTTCAACAAAATACATAATTTCTCTCGGAGTGTCTCGTCGTCCCGAAATTCGGGATGAGTAGTAAAGTATTTTTATAAGCTTAGCTAGTCGTCCCGAATTTTCGGGACGACTAGTCCATCCCCTTTTCCAACTCGCCCAATTTTTCGGGACGACTAGTCACAGCCATTTTTAATTTAAAAAATTAAAAATATTATAAAAAACAAATTTTTCACAAGAACAGTTGAATATTCTACCAAATAGTTTAACCTTTTACTAAGTTATTGTATTTTGAAGCCAAAAAGACGAATTTTCTACAAAACGCTCGAATATTCAACAAAAAAGTTAATTTTCAAGCAAACAGTTAAATTTTCAACCGAATTATTAAATTTTCACTAACTAAAATTAATTTTAAACTAAAAAACTAATTTTGAACAAAGTAGTTCAATTTTCAAACAAAGAGATAAATTTTCAACCAAATACTTGAATCCTTAACTAAAACTGATTAGTTTTCAACCAAATAGTTGAATGTTCAACCAAACAGGATTACTGTGAAGCCTGTGATAAATAAATAGAAATTTTGATCATTCATAGACTAAATAATAGTGAATCAAATGAGCACTGTGCTTCATTTTTAATACTTTCAACATATTCAATTAGAAAACTGGAACTACAGAACATTTTAGATCCTTTAGGTCCTAAATAAATGATAAAACTGTACGTTTTTTTATAACTGAATACTTATTGTTCTTAACACATTTTGTTTTCTAAGTTTATAAAATCTTATTAAGATTTAGGGGGGGGGGGGGGCAAATCTTACAGGAAGTTATATCGGGGGAGGGGCGGGAGGTTGAAAATTCATAAAAACACCTTACAGGCTTTTCAGACGTGATAAATTTGTAAATCATACTTTTTTTACATCAAGTATTGTGTGCTTCAAGGAGGCAAAAGTATATTTTTATCCAAGGTACACAATATACTATTATGTAACTCGGCTTCGACTCGCGTTTGTCTACGCCTCGTTATTGCAAACTCATGCTCGGAAAAAACTGTTTTCCTCCTAGGTACATAATATACTATTACGTAACACGAGTATGGTTTCCTTGCTTTCTGGGCGTGGTTTGGAGGAGCAAAATAGGTCTTTGTTCGTGATAAGGGTACTTTACCTGCCTAGGCAGAGAAAGCGCACTTTGACGGCGTATATGTGTATGAGCATTCGTTACCTTGCTCCACTTGCACTGCTCTGTGCGGTACTTGTACCTTTAAAGTAACCTCAAATATGAGATGTAACTTCATGAGAAAACTCGAAAACCATACTATTGTTACACACAATATCGTATGTATAACTGAGGCAGCACAGTTTTTTTACGGTCTTGCGTGATTGCAATAACTGGTCTACGCCTCCGCTTTACCTCGTTCTTGCAAACTCACACTCATCCGTAAAGACTACTTCGCTGCCTTGCAGCCTTGGTACACAATATACTATTAACTTTTGCTTTTTAGTGATTCGCAGACTTGGAAATATCTTACTTAAGAAATGGGTTGGACCACATATAACCCCCATCCCCCCTCCCAATGTAAGATAGCATAGAAAAATCGTTGACCTATCTACCCACACAAAAAGACTTTAAGTAATTTATGCACGGTCCCCTTGAAATCGTATCGTTTTTTGAGGTCAGAAAAAGAAAACATTAGCAAACCTATGGGCGGAAAAAGGACTTTTAAAAGTGACAAAAGGCGGCAGGGCCACGTGCCAGCTATTGTCAAGCTGCGGCTTTTGACAAAAGAGAAATGCCGCAGTATCCATTGCACCTTGTCTACCTTGAGTAGGCAAGGATTATTTGAAGAATGCCCAGAGATATTAATGGTAATAAATCCAATTGAAGCTCTGTAAATCCCCTAGGCGGTCTTCTGTAAGCCTATTGCAGCAATTTTTCCGCAATTACGACCAGATCCGAACGAAGATTACACAAAGACAGCCCTTGGGGTCAGCTTGACAGGGACTCCAGCTGAATTTTTGCCTCTCCTTGCCCTCTTAAGTCCTATATAGCTTTAATAGGATGAATTGATACCGGCCGGCCTGAGCCCGGATTACAGACGTTCAAGGTGAATATAATTCATATTTCCCTATAGCATCATCATTTCCAATTATTTATTTTTTAATTATGAACATATTGATGAGCATCAGTACCCAATGAAAATTTTTTAATGCTAACTACATATTTTGGATCATTTATAAACCAAGCCTGGCCCAATGATAAATTTCTTATTAGGGCAGCAATGTCTTTGCTAATAACATCGCTATTTCTCAACAATTTCAATTCTTCTTTGCATTAAATAAATCTATTTCATTGGAGAAAAGGTACTACTAACGCAAATCTTAGAAATTAACGTTGCAAAAGAAAAATCATGTAGAAAGGAGGTTTCACAACAAAATAATGGAAGATTTGCTGGTCGGAATATAACGTTTGCAACATTAATTGAAATACTTACAGTATAAAAATTTGATGTTTTGATAGGTGAAACATTACAAAATTTCAAAAAAATTATTGTTTAAAAAAAATATTTCTTGGTTTATTTAAGTATTTGTAATGTCTAGGATCAATACATAGTGCTTTTAGTTTGAAGATAAACTGCATTTTCTTTTGATGTTTCAAGGACGATTTCGTTGATAAGAATGAAAATAAAAAGTTTTTGAAAATTGGACTTCTGCCATCTTAAATTTTTCAAAAATGTATTATTTTATATTATCAGACGTTTTCTGATGCCAAACTTTATTTTCTATCTGAAATTTAGAAATATATGGTCATTTTCGTTGAACAATTTTAGAAATGAGCTCTTTTTACATTCTCATTCTAATGAGAAGGTATTGGTTTTATGTAAAATTTGACATAGTCGGTTTTCATCAAATCTCCACGTTTTGAGACCTCCTGAGTCAGAAAAAACGATTTTTACGAAGGTGTCTGTCTGTCTGTAGTCTGTAGTCTGTAGTCTGTCTGTCTGTCTGTCTGTAGCCACGATAACTTTCGAAAAAATTATCAGATTTGATTGAGCTTTGGCACACTTTTTTATGGCCGAAAAATAGAGAACGAGTTCGTTAACCAGCTATTTTGGATGAAAATCCAAAAAGTGAGCACATTTTGAAAATTTTTGAGACCACTTTTTTTGAAGATTTGAAAATTATATGTACGGTTGTTAGTAGTAGGCAAAATGTGGAACAAAATATTCTTATGACTTTTTGTGATAAAAAAAAAATTACTGGAGTTATAGCATTTTCAAAATTCCAAAAAATAAACGAAAATGAACATTTTAAGCCGAAAAACGCACGATATGAAAAAAAGTCAAGAGGAGAAAAACGTTGATTCCTGAACACCCTATAATATTTTCATAACAACTTTTTGAATTTTTTGAAAAATAAAAAATTCAAATTTTGATCGCACAAAAAATTAATGAAAAATCGAAAAAGCCATTTTGCTGTCAAACTATGCAAGATACCAGAAAAGATCATCTCACTAAAATTGTGCACCTAAAAAAGATCTACAAATTTCTTATTATTCACTTTTTGATATGACGCGTAGTTTTTGTTTTATTCGTAAAAAACAGCATTGAAAATAGAAAAATCAAATTTTCAGACGAATATTACCAGCTACGAAAAAATGACCAAAACAAAATTTGTTCATCCAAGGAAGAGGTACAAATTTATTGTGAGTCATGTTTCGATAGGATGCGTGGTTTTTGTTTTATTCGTGAAAATAACATTGACAGTAAAAAAATCAAATTTTTGAAAAAACAATGCAAGGTACGAAAACATATAAATGAACAAAAATTGTGCATTCAAAAAAGACTTACAAACCCGTAATCAATTTTTGTGGTAAGAATATATTCAAAATGAAAAAATTAACTTTTTTGATAAACGGCACGAGCTAAAATAAAATGTTAACTAATAAAATTTGTCGTCTGAATTATATCATTACTTTTCATTTGAAATCAAATACAAATTTAGTAATTTGTATATGAAGAACATATAACACGAAGCACAAAGTGCGCGCTCAGTGTATTTACCAAATCGCACGCCGTAAGTGCGCTCAAACTTTTTTGTTTCTATCATACGGTTCAAATGATTTTCAAATCAAATATCGAGCGCGAAGCGCGAGTGTCTGGATGAGAATGCGTTCCTTAAGGTCGATAGAACCTTGAGTAAATAAAGTTCCTTTTCAGTCTAAAATAAAAACAAATTTAACAATCACTTAATATGTAGAGGTTTTGATAATTTTATAATATTTGCAAACAAACTTTTTCTTTTCATCGAAGTCGAACCCGAAGTTCAAAAATCTAGAGGAGCCGAGCGTAAAGCGCGATGTAAATACGCCCGAGCGCGTAGCGCGAGGTGTGTACCTAATCGAGCGTGAAGCGCGAGATCCAACTCGCGCGCCCTAGGCGCGCTCAAACTTGCGAGCGAAGCGCGCGATGAGAATGTGCCCGCGAAGCGGGCAGATTTTTTTAATATTAAATTGGTCGCAATCTCGAAATTCTTCACTTTTAAATTTCGAATTTTCAGTTCCACCGCCCGATTTATAATACTTTTTGGATTTGAAAAAATTGTGATTTATTTCCTTGTTAATAACTATAGGGAATAGAGGAAACTACCGTATACAGTGGATAATACAACCCTCAGTGGTGAAATAATGAATTTAATATTTTTAATAGTTATAGAAAACTACACTTGTTAATAAATTAAAATTAATTGTTTTGCCTACATTTGTGTGTTCAATTCATAATTAGCCACTGGAGGTTGCATTATCCACTGCATGTATCGAGTGATGCATTTGATCGAGAGTTATGAGGAATTATGAGAATTGTTAATGGTGATCGTTTTTTTTCTCGTCTCATCTCATCTCGTATTATAATAATGATCGGCTCGAAACATCGATAAGTTTTGATCAACTGTCGCTTTTAAAATTCTTATAGAATATATTTTTTAATACTCCGTAATATTATTAATTAAATTTTTCTATTATCAAATACAATAAAATAATATTCAAAATAAAATCTCTTTATAACAGGTAACCAGTTTTTTATAACTGAAAATTTTAGAATTTATTTATGCGTATTATTAAATGTTATTCATATGCTAAATAATGCATATGTAATTTTTGAAATATTTGTATTTTGCTGAGTATCAATCATTTTTCTTCAAGATAGACATTACGAATTGCAGCTTGCGAATGAAACTATCTTGAATTAAGGCTTTCAGATCTTTGCGTTTCAGGATTTTAACGTCTGGATTAAAAAATTTGAAGTAATCCTGGGTTTCTTCGTCATCAAAAAAAAAACTATAAGGTAGATAATTCCTGGCAACCCAATTTAGCATTTTGGCATTCAACCGTTCCTGACTGAACATCTACAGGATGGGATAATAATATAAATAATAAAATATGATCATATAATAATATTACAAGAAAATATTATTTATTGTATAATTTAGGAAATCTAAATTTATTTTAAAATCACATTATGTTGAAATACACGGAAAAGAAATTAGCTTTAGATTAAGTAAATACTGGTCTGAATACGGACGATACAATATTTTCTTGATCCAAGAAAAGTTTTCTCGTCTCAAGAAAATGTACTTTATTACAGAAAATTAAGTTTCTTCATTCAAGTACATTTTCTTGAGACAAATATTTTCTTTTCCGTGTATATCACTATGAATTAAAGAATTTTTTTCTTCAAAAGAACCCTCAAATTAATGTACAGAAAATGCCTTTTGGTAAAATTGGCTAGGACTTCAATCTTTTTTATTTCGAGTGATGCTGATCAAAAATGAAATTGAATTTTTCCATCAAACTTGTGTGATCAACAACACTTAAATTATAGAATATCAAAGACCCAGGCCATTTTAGCAATACCAACAATGGACATATTTCTTCAAATTCTGTGACGTGCTCTTTTCCAAAGTGCCCTTTTACTTCAGTTGTGTTATCACTGGTCACTTTTATAATAATTTTGACATCCTTCTCGGCAAGGCACGATTTGCATCTTGCTATTTTGCAGCTTTCTTGATAAAAGATATTGTAAAATTCAGCGTAGGACTGTCCATACTTTTTTTTCGTTTGCAAGGATTATGATTTTTTTGTAGAATATCATTGCTGCATGAATGTAATTTTATGATCATATTATTAACATTAATTTTAAATTACACATATTATTATTGGAATTTATACACAAACGTCATTGATTAATTCAATAAATATGATCAAAGAAAATTAACTTAGGCTAGAAATGAAAATTACTTTGAAGTGCAAAATGATTGATCATCTGATTGCCTGTTCCGATTTATTCCTATTTCATTGAGGCTATCATTTTTCTCTGACATTTTATTTGCATTTCTATCTTTTGACGTTTCTGCTTGACATTTGTATCGATCGTTCGCACATGAACCAAGAGGTAACGAGATGTTAATAGCAAATGAGTATGTGAGATTTTTAATCATGAGAATATGTCGCGATCGAGCAAATTTGAGCAAGAAAGTCGAGTATCTCTTATCATCGTCCATCACTAGTATTGAGGTTACCCTACCATTTTCCGTCTGAATTTTCAGGTCTGCAATTTTGATAATTTTGGAAGTTTCAAGTTTTGCAAAATTAAGATGTTTTGAAAGCATCAGATGCTGGTTAATGTCTGATACGAAAGATTTATTTTAATTATTAAGATTCTTGCGAAATGCACAATATCTTTCAATGATAATCTTATGAAAAACTTCACGTATCTTGGACAGTAGGCGTACATTTTAACCGATTTTGGTCAAAGGATTACATTTTGGGCACTGAAATAAATCCGCCCTGAGTGGGGAAAACGAATAAAAAGTTCGACTCTTTCTGAAATTTCCGGAAAAATGTCTGAAACTTCAAAACATCTGCAGATAAACCTCACTCTAGTCGGAATCAAGATACGAGTATAATTTTTCTATGCGTGGCGAAATTCGCCACCGTTGAGTTGCCTCTTGCATACAAAATTACGTTATCGAGCAAATCTAGCTGAGAATGGTTGTTCTCTCACCGGGGTCGTCAATGGCACGTCATAATGTCACCCACAATCTCCCTTGAGGCTGGAAGCTGGAACGGTTGCTACCTGAGTCACAGGGCCGAAAGATCCTTTGTCTTTCGACTGGACACTGAGATAATTAAAAGCCGAGTGAGATGGCCAACCGAAACGAAAATTTTGAGATCTACGAGTCGGCAGATTAGATCCACCAAGAGGGTGAAGAGATCCTATCTTGCGTTTACACCCATCAAGTGCCACCTCACTTGAACCCATGACATCCATCGATTCTCTTTTTAGGTTTTCCTCCGGAGCTGGCAATTCCACACCCGAAAGCCGACCTCTGGAAAACTTATGTCCTATCGATGTCCGATTAGTTAAATATTCTGAGGGCAAACGGTTTCTTTGGAGTTAGAGAGAATGGGCCCAAAGCAGTTATGTGACTTTTAATCAGGTGCGAAAGAAATATCGTTTCCCAAATGATCACCTCTCACTCATTCTGTTTCGAGAAAAAGTGGTTCTTTTCGAGGTAGCTGGGAATGCCTGACTAAATGGGAGGCATTTCCATTTCTTTCAAGGTTTATGTTCAAATGGAGGGATTCCTATTTTGAAATATTATTGGTGGGTTTTAATTGGAGGCAACTATTTTTATTGTTTTTATAGATGTGTATACAAATTCCAGAGTTGAAATAGTATCCTCAAATTTTATAAGTAAAGGTGATGATATCATAAATATTTACAGATAAAAATAGTTAAAATACGAATTGCGTTCGTAAGTCTATATTGAATGTATTTTCTTAAGTCGAAATTTTAGCCCTCTTTTATTAAGGACACCTAATACATGCCCTTAAATAAAATTTGATAATGTTTTTAAAAATGAACTCTGTTCTCATGATCCAATTAGAAAATTCCACATACGAATTTTCAGGATTGTGAGTAATAACATTTTTTTAACTAATATAATGTAAGCTACAAAATATCCTTAGCGGACATAATAATTAAATGCGGACAATTATCAATTCCGCACCAGCTACCTATGTACTGTTCCTCCACTACACGGCTTTTCCTCTCGTAGCCGAACTGATCTAATATTCTAAAACTACGAATTATAATGATTCCAACAAAAGTTTGAAAAAAATTAAATAATAAATGTTCAATTTTATGCAAGTGTATTTTGTGGTATTCTCTGCTTTAGTAAAAATCTGGACTTGGATATCGATTGTCATTAGATTCCTTTAGCTTTTTGCCTGCTGAAATAATAATTATTGATTTTAAGATAGCAATACCTAATGCTACAAAAAGGTGTGACCAACTGCACTAAATATCAGTTGCAGATTTCACTTACTTCAGGCATGGTAGGGTAAATAAGGAACCAATTACCGAGGGTGCACTAATTGTCGAGGATCGACAGATATTTTTCATCATAAATAATAATTATAATTAAAATTCAATTTTAAATTATATTATATTAATGCAGGTACTCTAAACTACAAACTCTGAAAAAGCCCTATATTTTTAGAAGAGAAATTCATTCTGAATTTAATATCTGTAATGACTCCCTCATGAAATTAACGGAAATTCGCCATTTGCTAAATAGTTTAGGTTGGCTGAATCAGAAATTTTAAAGCACAAATATGGTCACTTCTGATTTCTTTTTCACATTCAAATGCTACTGTAGTAATGAGGATAAATAAAGCTTCTTTCCAAATAATTATATTATTTGAAAAAATGGCATTCAGTATTTTTTTAAATAAATCATCGGTCAATTAGGGACAATTTTTGGCAAAGCTTCATATTTCGATGACTCACCTCGAGAAATGGTAATATCGATTTTGTTGTCCATGTCCCATTTGTCGATATGTATAAATATTAGGTTGGTCAGGTTATGTTAATGACAAGAATTATAATAATAATAACATCGTGTTTATTTTTCAAAAAGAAAACCTCAAAAAAGTCCTTATTTTTCACCTATATGTCCCACTTTTCTCCACATTTAAATTTTCTTATCCAGGTATTTAGCAAATTGTATTTTTACACTTTTAATTACTGTTTTTAAATATTATGAATATTATGATTATAACTCAATTTAACCTTTATATATTTTGGAATTTTTGGGTTAGGCAATGCACTCGACAAATGGGTCTAGTACTCGAGCGATTGGTAAATGCACCTCGAGAAATTGTGTTTTTGACACATTTAATTTGTATCCCAATTTTTCTTTCATCTTCTAAATTTCTGAAAGAAAATACATAGAAAAATGAAAGTTCGATAAACTTACTGTCAAGCCAAATAATTTCTAAAGTTGTAGGAGTTTTCATTTATAAGAAATAGGATAGAAAAGTTTGAGGTTGCCTATTTCCTCGACAATTGGTTCATTTACCCTACCGAAATAAAGTACAGCAGCTCGGCGTCACTACAGAGTGCAAAAAAAAGATGTTTATCAACACCTTTTCAATTTTGATAAAATGAACATGCAATTGTAAGGTAATCGTTATAAATTTAAATTTTCTTTTTTAAATGGGTGACCAAAATGCTCTAGGGAAAAAATCGCTGAAACCCAAGAATCGAAACTGGAAATACAGCGAATTTTCACAATTTTGGATATTCCTTTCATAGTGCATTTTTTTCAATGAAAAGTTTACAAGTAAGAACTTTTTATTTTCAATATCATTATAATTCGTAGATTTTTAATATTATATTTCTAAATTATCAAGTGCTAAATTGCAATTTAAGGCGAGTAGTGGGTGAATAATATACATATACTGGTGAAAAATTGTATACTCTGCATCCTGCCCATAAATGCGCTATATGGGGTAGAAGAATTTCATGTTTGCAGCAAATATCCCTCCATACTTTGTTAAACATTTGAAAATAGGGGCAATTTATTTTATAATAGATTATGAAATGATGTGACTTCCTCTTCATCAACGATGTCGTGATAGGAGAGGTTCTTAGGGAGATTAAATAGAGATTGCGTAATTTGAAATTAATAAGGTTTGGAAAATATTGTATGTGATAATACAATATTTCGTACATTTGATTTATTTATAACGAATCAGATTTTTATTTACCTGAATCTTAGTTGTTTCAAGTTGTCCGTTTCTGTAAATAAATTTACGTCAGTTGATAAATTTAATAATATTTATATTACTTCAGATAAGTAGATGTAGTGATGCTGTTTGAGAGAAGGATGCTGTTTAACAAAACGTGACACCAATAGTAGAAGAATGTACTTAGTAAAACTAGATCGGATAGAAATTTCGAAATGATTCGGATTAGTTTGGAATTAATTCTTATCCGAAACTTTAGCCAAACAATTTTATTTAGATTCAGAGAAATTTTTAGTTGTAGATAACAACTCACATAAAATATACCAATTTTAGTTTATTATCTAATCAGTAAAGTCTACATCATTTGTACTTTAAAGCAAACTAAATAAAAATACATAATAAGTAAAAATTATATGCTTCATAGTTAATATTATATGAATAATTCCTTTTTAGTTATCTAGAAGGTATAAGATATCTAATAGATTAAAAAAAAATGGAATCGCTCTTCCATGGGAGGTATTTCCTCATATTATGAGATTGCTTTCTCGATGAGGCCATGAAAATCGAACGCGCAGATGACGTACTTGGCTTTTCGAAGGCACTATAATAACCGGCGCTATCTCATCTCCTGTCCTATGCCGTGTCCTATCGCGATAATACCATTATGCGAATTCGTGATTTGCATATTTCAGAAACTGCTGCACAGGAAAGCATAAACAACTCCGGTACTGAACTTGGGCTTCCTCGTGAGATGAGTTACACTCGTATAAGATTTACGAAACGCCGTTCACCTCGATTTTTTTCGGGAATATGTATTATACGCGTGTGCATAACCATGTAGCGTTGCAAGTTAAAGATTACATTTTAAGATAGAGCATATCATGTTTGCGCAAGGCAATTTACAATTTTTCAGTATTAGATTCTTTCTTGTATACCAGTTTATTATCAATTTATATTTACAAGTCTATTACATATATCAGCACTAGGTAGAATTCTTGTTTTCCTGTTTTTTATTATACAATGGACTTGTAGGGCCGAAATTAAAGGCTTAATGGGACTCTGTTCAGTTTTCGCTACTTTTAGTGCAGCCCTGATCACGGAAACTGACCGGGCGATGCCGATTTGAGCGCCGGCTACCTGCTTCCTCTACCCCCTCTATCCAATTTCCTCACATGTAGTTTTGGGATCTTCAAACGCTGTCACCGACCTTTGCCAGCAAGGGGGAGTGTCCTTTGTTCTAATGAGGAATAATACATATAAGAAACATACAATTTTTTAAATTTTGCAAAAGGTAATTTAGAAATATTATCTTCGACATCTAGGGTAAGGAGGGGCAGCGCGGACCAGTTAACAGTCAATGATTTTTTTAAAGTAAATAAGATGTGGAATTAATCCACTTTCTTTCATTTCGAGTCCTACATTATTGTAAATAATATTTCTATAAGTATTAATTACATTAATGAAACAAGGATTTAATAATTCAATTATTTCCAACAAGCTGTATTTCGTCGGCTTTGCCCCAAACCCGAGGGCAAAGCCGACCGCAGCTTTTTATGAAAATAAAAACATCTGAAGATGGCAAAACATGATGGTTCGCGTGTGTGGTATTTTATATACTGGAAAAATTACCTTAAAACATTTCCAGCAAGCAGAATAAGTTATTTTTAATAAAAATAGTGATAGCTGTGATATAACCTCTTATGCGTTGACATTGCACTAGAGACGGACTACGCGCAAAGGTTTCTACCATACCAATACAAAACACCCGCTCTACCGACCGGATTTAAAATAATAATATTTAATAGTTTCTTGCATGTTGCCCAGAAGATAAGTGGCTGTTCTACATTTCCAATCACTTATCCACAAAACTTATGATACGTTTATAACCTAAGCACGTGTAAACTATTATTTTCGTGGGGCTTCCCCCACTGGTGAGGCCTAAATTATTTACGATATTTAATATACTTTGGACCTGAATTACGTTCAATTATTATAATGGCATAATGTGATATTGTTTTATCTGTCAAAATATCAAATTTTCATACTGTAAGTATTGCCATTAATATTGAAAACTTTATATTTCTGCCAGCGAATCTTCCATTCTTTCGTTGTCAAAACTGTTTTCTGCATAATTTTTCTTTTACATCGTCAATTTCCAAGATTTTAGTGAATAACACTATCTCTATAATGAAATAGATTTATTTAATGCAAAGTAACATTAAAATTGTTAAATAATAGCGATATTATAAGCAAAGTCGCCTTTGTCCCACCAGTCGGCGCTGCCCCACCTTACCCTACGTTTCTTGGCGATTCCACGATATATTACTTGCCTTAATTAATTGACAATTAGAATAAGTACGATAAGATTGCTATAATGTATGATTCCAAATTTCGTAATTCCGCAGTTTTAATCCTTTAAATTTGAAATTATTTTTTCTGGAGACATTTTGAAGGATTTAAAAAACCAGACAATTGTGTACGTTTGAAATTGAAACCAAACAATTTAGAATATTCAAATAATAAATTATTAAATTTAAAACACCAATTATTGGTTACTAAATTTTTGTTAGTTTAAAATAAAGTTTGCATTCGTTTAATTTTTAAGGTTCCATAGTAAAAAATTTTTAAATGTTTAATATTTACAAGTTCAGGGCTCGAAATCACTTCAGAGATCATAAATAGTGTTTATAGTGTCATACATTTTGAAAAATAGTCGCAAAATAGTGGTGTTTTGAATTTTTTAAAGATTTTATTATGCCAAATTCTAAGCTTAATTTATAGAAGTGCTATTTTGATGTTTTGTTATCATTTGAGTCCGAGCCCTGAACGCTGCAAATTTTGAAAATTTCAGATACAATGTATTAACAGAAACTAAAATCTGCGTCAACTAACGATAACCTTGGTTGAACATTTAACTATTTTGTTAAAAATTCGTTTTATCATTGCCAATTAATTTTTTCAATTAAAAATGCAACTATTTCATTCCGAGTTCAAAATTAATCTTTTCTAGTTGAAAAGTCAACTATTTGGTTGAAAATGCATATATTTTGTTGTAAATTCGTCTTTTATGGTATACAAAATTATCCTTCTTGGTTGAAAATGCATCATTTTTGTTGCACATGTTGTTACACATGCTTCATTGAGAATTTATACTTTTGGTTAAACTACTTTTTCAAATAACAATTTTTTGTTGTTGAAAATTCATATGGTTTAACGTGAAGGAGTGAACGTGGAGGGGATAACAACAATGTTTAAACTAACTTTTTAGCATTATTAAAATTTTTTTTCATTTTTGATACGTTGGGGTACGTTATGTTTCGGTAAGCAACTGTTAATTGTTTTCCATAATTGTTAAATAAATTGCCCAAAATTATAAACAATCTATTTTTTTCAATAAAAAAAAACCTGCTGATATTACCGAGATGAATCTAGGGGCATTTTCACTTTTTCGATAGGACTTTTATTTTTGTTTATAATTGGTGAACAATTTTTAAATCTATATGCTACATGGTGTAGCATCAAGGAGTGAACGTGGAATGGATAAAAACAATAGATAGTTTATTAATTATTGATAAGTGAAAGTTCTGGAAGCTTGCGTAATGATTTACCCTTCTTTTAGTATATGTTTTGCCAATATTTGTGTCTCTAAACGTGAAAAACCTGGAAAAATGTTAATAACAATGTAATAGGGTCATCCACTATTTTTTTTTTATTTTTGCATATTAAATTATATGCTCTCAAATCACTAATAATACCAGAATAGTCTAACAAAAACTTTTTTTCGAATTTATATTTGAAAAAGAAAAATTTGTACACATTTAAAATTCCTATTTCTGTCGGGCCCATTCCGCCATCTTGATGTGACGTAGCTAGCCGCCAAACGCTTGTAAACAAGCCGGGCGATTCACGCTTTTTTCATAAAAATGCAAAAAAAATCAGCACTACCATTGGTGTTTTGTGCCTCCATGCAAGAACACGTTTGTCAGAAATTCAGGAAAATTATTCATATCTATACCCAAAGGTAAGGAACGAAAAAAATGGTACAAAATTGTTCATCGTTACATCTTTAACGTCAACAGTATATTGTTGCGAAGATCATTTCAACGTAAGAAAATATTTTTATTTAAAATAGAAAACTATCAAATATGCTTTTTTGATAACATAAAACCCGTACTTTACTGATATTAAACAGTGTTATATATATGGGATGCCGGAAACCATGCCGGGACGTATGTGTATATACTTTAACCTTAAAATCAAATTGTTTATTTGCGCAACAAGTATCATAAAATTATATATTTTTTAACTTTGGAATCATGCTGCTATTTTTAAAAAAGAGTTTACGCTAAAGAGCGAATATATATTTAATTCTTATATTTTATGAAGTGCAAAATCAAAGTATTGAATGTTGAGGTTAAAGCTCGCTTTATATATGTCAACATCTATAGTCGATTATTTCGTTTCCTTTCTATTTCTTTTATTTAAACTAAAATAAATACGATATTATAATCTTGATCAAATAAATAACTTTAAATTCAATACAATACACCGGTTTGAATATTCAAAACGGTTTGAATACTTTTTCGCTTTCACTCCTCGAGTCTCAGCAACATTGAAACTGGAGCACTTCGCACAGAAATCACTTATCATAAGTGTACTCACTTTTGGCAAATTATCCGAACTGGCTTTGACGTATCCAGGCATATTGATACTTCATAAAAATAAACCCTTCTTGCCAAAAAACGTTGATTATTAATTATTTCGTTTGTTATTAATCTCACCATGTATTTTCTTCGGTTTTGACGGCGCGTGACGTCACACCACGTGTTTCGAGCCGTGAGGGCGCCACATATTTTCTTTTATAAATCGACAATAGCGGTGGATATTTTATCACTTTTTAATAAGTTATTATAAATTATTAAATAAACTAAATTATGTTTTAATTTCACATTTTAATTCTTTGAGAGTCAAAGTTTATAAAAAACTCAACTATAAGGCAAACAAAATTTTTGTGGATGACCCTATTGTTCAAAAAAATCTTTTTGTGAAAAAATGAAAAAACACCTAGAGATATGGCTGAGACGAATCCATAGCTGTCTTTAGTGTTTTCGCTAGGACTATTACTTTATTTTTAATTCAAAGCACATTTTTCAAATGTATATGCATAGCTAACTTCTGGGTCGTTAGGAAAGTCATCTTTCTTGGTTAAAAATTAATTTTTGGTTGAAAATTCATCTTTTTGCTTGAGGATTCAACTATTTAGATAAAAATTCGTCTTTTTTAGTTCATCTTTTATGGTAGAAAAGTCATCTTTCTTAGTTGAAAATTAATTTTTTGTTGAAAATACAACTTTCCGGGTTGAAAATCAACTGTCGTTTAAAAAATTCGTTTTTTGGCCTAAAAATTCAAGTGTTTTTGGTCGAATTTTGATGTTTTATGTTTGAAAATTAGACCATTTAAATGAAAATTCATTTTTGTAGATTGAAAATTCCACGATTTTCATAAAGTCATATTTTTAGTCAAAAATTGAACTGTTGTTTAAAATTCATCTCTCTTACTTGAAATTTTGTTGCTAAAAATAGAAACTCTAACCAGAGCCGTGTCAAAGCCGAATTTAAAATGTTGATGAATACATCAACTGGCCAAACTTCAGTCTATACAAAAATAACTCTAGGAAATGTAATTTCGGTATAAAATTCGAGTGAAACATACATGTTTCGCTTGTTCTGTATGCAATTTACATACAAAATTATCCAAAAAAAGAATGAATTTTATATAAAATCGTATATCTATACAAGAGAGTAGAATTTTTAATACAAAAAAACTGGAAAAGATTCTGAAAAGCGGAACGGCGGAGAGAGAATCTCGGTTCTTGCCGGGACTTTCGCGGATCGTCGAGAGCCGCGGAACGACGTAATTTGTCCTAAAAAATTACGATCTCAAGTGTGGAAATTTATGGTTGGCCATGTCGACGGAAACCTTAAATTTAACATCCAGCGCGGCCGGAGGCTTTGCGGAAGATGGAGCACTGCGAGAGGGTGGGATGGAAAAGGGGGAAATGGGGGGAACGGGGGTGGTACGGCATAACACAGTACAGCGAAGCGCATCTGAATAAAATGATAATAAACCGCGCAGCGGAGCTCCTCGTGTTCACCGCGACTTCGCGTTTCGCATCCGAAACGAAATGCGCGCACAGGGACACCATATCCTGCATACAGGGTGTCCACTGAAATCATGCTAAAATAAACGGTTCCCGGCGTTCTTTTGAAGTTTGAAAACTCATACTGCAGTTGAATTGCAAGACGTATGCCATTCAGAATGTTTAAGCAAATTTCCCTGAAAAAGAAAAAGTGTGCCAAGAATGTATTTATCTGTTACAAAAATGTACACAGAAAAAAAACCCACAAAGCACACTCCCCGAAAAAAACCTGGTGTTTTCTTGGCACTTGGTCTACGTGGATGGAAGAAAAAACCAGGTCTGACCTAGGTTAAAACATAGATTCATGTCCGCCTACACTTTTTTATTGAAAAAAAAAACAAATTTTACGTAAATTAGACGGAGAATGTAGTTTTTTTAACAAAAATAGTATTATTCAAAGAATCCAATGAAAATGAATAATTTTATAAAATCTCATTAAATCATATTAAAAAGCGACAAATGAATTTATTGT
The DNA here is from genome assembly GCA_932195095.1 of Andricus curvator. Classification (NCBI taxonomy): domain Eukaryota; kingdom Metazoa; phylum Arthropoda; class Insecta; order Hymenoptera; family Cynipidae; genus Andricus; species Andricus curvator. The sequence continues at coordinate 181,058 of CAKNYM010047831.1, forward strand.
ACCTTTCGCATAAATAATAAATAATTTAATTATTTATCATTCCTTTATAGCACGGCTATTAATATCTTTGAAAAAATCCGAAATATTGAGCAACAAATGAGACTTCAAAAACAGCGAGCTCATGCAATGTCAAGCTCAATTCGTGGTCGCACATATTCTTTGCGATTAATTTCTCTTGTGAGAAGAAGACGTATCTGATGCTGCCTAGCGGCTTAGTTCGGAACTAATGTTCTCAGTTCAACACATTCTAGTTACCAACTAAACCGCTAGGCAGTATCAGATGCGACTTCATGGTGCCTATGTCCCGTGGTATTGAGACGGGCTAAAAAAACTACTGCGCAGCCGTAGGTGCCGTAGAATACTACTGCGCATCTAATTAAGTTGAATAAATCTTCCAAACTGTCCTGAACCTTACCGTACAATATTCCCTGATAAGCGGACATTTTTTTGGTTGAACGAACCTTGCCATAACCTTTCAATGCAATATTCCGAAGCGTGCATTGCCAGTTTCAGGATACTTCGAATACCTTACAGATTAATGATGCACTTTATACGTTGTTATGTTTAAAACTTTTACCGACTGCAAATTTGTTTCTATGTCATCATCTATCGGATATCAAAGATCTAAAAAGGAACCGTCAAAAAGGGTTCTATTGGAGTCTCAGTTCTGAAGGATGCCAACTTTTACTTGAAGCACAACATTACCGAACCCCCAGTTTTTTCTGTGTTTAGTTTCACCTCGATTTTCACAATAGAATATACTAGGATCTACAATTCTTTGCTATATATTATTCGGTCGCTTTTACCAATTTTTCAAGTTATCAGAAATTTTTCCAAAAATTACAATTTTTGTACTTCATTATCATTTTTTATTGCGAAAATACATGTCCACTAGGGTTCTCGGTGGGACGGATCTGGTATTTACTGTTCAAAATAGTCTACAGGTCGAAATTCATAACGGATTTGAAAGTTTTCTTTAGAACTGATCACAATATAATTTATAAGAAAATTGCCGAAGCCGAGATTTAAATTATTTTGTTTATAATCATTTATTTAACGCAGAGTGCGGTCAAAAACTGAGGATTTACGTGCCCTCTCCCCCCACCTACCCCCAATACTCTCGTGACCTGTCCGAGAGCCCAAAGAATATATTTGCCAAATTTAGTGCAGAATGGTGAAAAACTGTGGGTTTGCAGTGACCCCTCCCCCACATGTCCCCAATACTATTACGACCTGTCCGGGAGCCCAAAGAATCTGTTTGCAAAGGGTGCCGATTGGTCAAAAAGTGTGGATTTGCGGTGCCCCTATGGGAGCATGCCTGCAGATGGAATAAATTATCACAGTTTATTTAACTCTAAATAAATGGATTTGTTCAGTTGACACGAAGTGTAAAAAGTGACGACCGGATAGAGACTGCCTGACTATCTGTACCTAAGCTAGGCGACAGGTCATCGAAGGGATCGCAATGCACTTTTGGCAGGCACTGACTTGTCGAGACCCTTCTGGAAAGTTCTGGGCTAGTCGTGTACCTGATTTGCTAGTTTCGCCTTTGATGAACCTACTTGAAGCCAGAACGTAATGCAAAATATTTGAAAGAAAGAAAAGTAATATTTAGTAATATGTGGTAGTTATTTTCAAATTAAAATTCGTATATAACTATAACAGGTAGTCATCACAGCCCCCTCCGCCCACCTGTTCCCAATACTCTAAAAACCTGTTCGGGAGGCCAAAGAATATATATATTTTTGCAAAATTTGGTACCGATTGATCAAAAACAGTGGATTTGTGGTGCCCCCTCCCCCACCTGCCCCCAATACTCTTACGACCTGTCCAGCAGCCCAAAGAATGTTTGCAAAATTTGGTGCCGATTGATAAAAAACTGTGAATTTGCGGTGCCCCCCCCCCACACACAATACTCTTACGACCTGTCCCGGAGTCCAAAGAATATGTGTGCAAAATTTGGTGCCGATTGGTCAAAACTGTGGATTTGCATAATCAACGAACACACTTGACCAATCCAAAGTCCTTATGCTCCCGATGATTAGTGTCACCTCAGAAGTATCCAGGAGAATTTCGTAGTGCGAGAGATAGAATCAGAAGTGTGATGCAAAAAAAACAGAGGGCTCATGGTATCGCCCTGAAAGACGCCCCTCTGAAAGGTAATGTTGTTCGTTGTCACACGATAGTTTCCAGATGAGATAGTAAATCTAGTTTTTCAAAGGAGCATCAATCTCTCTATGCATCTTACTATGTGTGGATGAACCTTCAAGCTTTCCAACAGACAGATCATAAGTCTCTGAGAGGTTGAATCGAAAGCTTTCCGGTAGTCACTCTAGGCCATTGACAGGACGCGCTGATGATCTGCAGCGTCTTTGCAGACGCACCTGTCAATTAGCAGGTTCTCTCGGCAGCCTGCTGTGCCTTTTTTCGAGCCACGTTGTTCGTACATCTCGCTGCGCACAGGCTCAATTCTTGGAACAATCCTGTTATTTAAAACAGCTGTGAAGATCGTACACAGTGTGTTCAAGCAAGTTGGCTTTTTTCGGCAGAAGTATAGTGCGTCCTAATACCAGCCACTGCGGCATGGACGTTTTCGACTTTATATATCAGGTGAATATACGGGCCAGATGTTGGTGTGTAGAAGTAAACTTCTTCCACCAGAAGTTCTTGATACAATCTGGCCCAGCAGCGGAAAAGTTTTCTGTGCCTCTTAGTGCTTTTTTCACCTGTTCGGCAGTGATTGATGAACATTCCTCCTCAGATGTTATGAGGTTGTAACAAAACTCCTTGAAGCGGATGATATTCTTAGTATCTTCTTTCAACTCCAGTGTTTTCGGGATCTTGTATACTTCTCTTCAAAAAGTATCTACCTCGTTGGGCTTTGGTGAATTTTTGGCAGAAACAGATCAGATAACAGATCAGATAACACCCGTATTTTGTCAACAGTATGCTGCTTGATTCTCAGTAGCTTTGACTTGTTCAGTGTATGATTGTAGATCCTCAGTTCTTGAGCGAACTTTCGAAACCTTTCTATGGACGGTCAACCAGATGTTATGTAGTCAATCACACACTGAACACGGGATGCATTCTGTCTTGCCCATCCAATCTTTTTGTTCAGATGATGTAAGCGTTTTTTGTTATTTTCATCCATGGTTGGTTTTATCCCTCGATGCCTGCTTTCCGCGGTTTGTCTTAATTTCGCGTCCTCTTCTTCGTCTGCGGCTTGATCATACAGTGTTGAGGAAGCGCTCCGCGTACATATTCATTTTTCCGGAGGTAGTCGGCTTGATTTCGCAAAGACTGATGCCAAACGTGCTGAAGCTCTGGGTGTTTCTGGCACCCCAAAGTGTGCATACGCGTCATAAAGTCTGCATGAACAGGGACAATGCTGGTATCGCAGCAGTCTAGCAAGTCATCCTTCAGTTGATTCGTCGAGTTTATCTGGGCGTTTCGCCGGTTCGTCGTCTCTAGGGTGCTCTGCGCGTTCCGTCATTTTGAACCGCATCTACAACTTTTTGGTGGTTTCATAGTGTCATTGTTGTTCCCACGAGCAGCTAGGGAAAGGATTCCTCTGTCCTTGTAGAGCCACGCGTGCAAGGATAAGGCTGCATATTCTAAAGGTCGCCCGGTATCCCAGAATCACCGCTTACGACACCTCACCCAGGTGCCATTTAGCTTTCGGCACGATTGTTACTATCTTTGATTATAACTATATTCAGCAGAAACCCTTAGTACAGGGACCCTCTATCCGCAACCCAAGAACGCTTTCGCTGGCTTTTTCATAGGCCCTTCGGTCCGAAGGAATCGAAACCTTAACCGAATGGAGGGGACACCGT
>CAKNYM010047834.1:0-45053 GCA_932195095.1 Andricus curvator
ATATATATATATATTGCTTATTTATTCACTAAAATTATTTCAAATTGGCCTAATAGTGATATGCTGTCAAAAAATCGGCCTTTGTAACATATTTTTTAATTTTTTCAACACATTGTATAATAGATATTCATATTCAAACAGTACATGCGCTAGTACAATTATTTAAGAAGAATAACACATGCTTTGCAAAGATCACTTTTTTCACAACGCAATACTTTCAAGTCATTTAAAATCGCTTTAGTGAATACAGAATGTATTTCTGTATATAAATGGCCAAATCATGTATTTATTTATACAATTTACTTAAAATATTACAAATTATGTTGTAAAAGTTGATTTTTTTTGCAGCAAATCACTGTTAAGGCAATTTTAAATAGTTTCAGTGAAAGCAGAATTTATTTGTTCAAATAAGTGGACAAATAGTGCGCTTGTTTATATAATTTCGTTTTTAACAATATCCAATATGTTTTGATATAACAGCACTATTAGACAAATTTAAAGTCGCTTTAGTGGAAGCAGAATGTATTTATGTGAAACGCGAACTTATTTCTTGCCTTTAAATGTCTAAATTTCATGTTTTTTTATATAATTTATTTATGAAATTAGAAATATTCATTGGTTACAATATCTTTCATTCTAATGAGCTACTCTGTTATTTCCTAACTGTAAGCCTAACAAGTGAATTTATTATTCCATAATTCTAAATGTGACGAATTCCTTTAATATTTTATAACTTTAATGAGTTCCTATGTTACTATGTAATTTTATTAAACACCTTTTTTAATGTAATAAAAGAAATTTAACTTTTTTAATATTTCTGATAATAGGTAATTTGCGCATAACTTCAGTTTTCACATAGGTACAAAATGGTTTTTTACGAAGCCTTTAGAACTGATTTTTTTTGCCAAGAAATTTTTTTCTTATTTGGTGGGACACGTCTGATGAGCTAGCTAAATCGTAAAAGTAATAATATGAATTAAAAGAATAATTATTCTATTTGAACCCTTTTTGCAAAGTTCAATGGAGTTATTTTCCTTAAAAAATAATAAAACTACTAACATTAAACCTTAATTAAGGTTTATTCAATTAATTAAAAAATTGAACACAAATTCTCTATATATTACTCTTTTCCTTTATAATCTTTGAAAAAAGAAAATCTTCGAACAAAAAGAAAAATCTAATTTCAATATATACATCTGGGAACTTTTTAAAGTTATAAATACATTTTCTTAACTTACAGTATGTTCCACAAATCGAATTAAGAAATGAGTGTACTTTTTCAGTTAAAACTTTTTGTTGGATGTTTCAAGATTTTTGCCACATGAAAACAAATACCAATTCTGAGTCAGTTAAAAAAATATAGCCTGAAAACTGTATGGGACACGACACATATATGATGCCTTAACTTCAGATTTAAGAAACTTACATGAGTATAATCAATTTTTCATTAATCTCGGACATTTGTTTAAAGGCCGTGGCTACGTGTACCGAAATTTCGGTACAAACAGCCGGATTTTTTCGGTACGAATAGCTCGATTTTTGTATAGATACGCCCATATTTGTACCAGAATTTCGGTACACGTAGACACTTCCTTTTTTAAATATGTGCACTAAGTAAAATTCTTGATATGATTTGAAATTGTCTAGGAAAATTATTGGAAATTAAAAATATGTACGTAAGACATACTATTTTTCAAGAAATGTTACCATTAAAGTAAATAATCTCAAGGAAAAACGGTTTTATGCTAGAGTTTGAAAAAGTAATTAATAGTTGACATCCGAATAAGTGTATGTATATGCGATACATATTTAAAAACTACAGTCTGCAATAAACATTAAAGATGTAAAAAACTCAAATTATTTGAAAATGACCCTTATAAGAATCGATTGGTATATTTGGTTTAAATATAAAATTGACATACTTGTATTCTCCACAAACAGCACAGCCATCAATCCTTGTGTTCTGTGTCGCGTTTACCTCTGTAGCAAAAGCTAATGCTCGTTCCGTGTATTGTAGATACAGGAATGGCACGAGTAACATTCGGAGATACGACATTGCAGCAACTGACAGCAATAGTCCATTTTCCATGACACAGGTCTTACTCTGTCAGTACGTGCAGGAAGAATTAAGACAAAAATAAAGAAGAGGGAGGAAGACGATGCATATGATATCATATTATGCACTGTAATTCACGCCTACTACCTAAGAATTCCAGCGAAGGATAAGGAAATATGTGGCTGAAAACTATACAAATTATTAGGCAGAAGAGTACACCATTAACCGGGGTTAAGTGGGACAAAAATCGGAAAACACGAAATCTTGAATTTCGCAATTTATAATGCTTTTTCTTGTTAAAAAACGGGTGAAGAAACTGTAGGGTAATGTGGGACACACGAAATATTTGCATTTCATGACTTGCTATTGCTTTCTTTGACTAGAAAGCGGGTATAAGCGGGTATAATATATATAAAGTGTTACGGTATGTCAGTTACGATGGAAAAATATCTGAAATTATGGACATAGCTGAAGGCACTCCACAAGGCTCAGTTTTGTACCCACACTATTCACCATTTATATTAGTGATCTTCCAAAATTTAATAGGGTAAAAGCACGAATTCTTGGCAACCTTTTCTAATTTATTAGATGATACATATTTTTAGCTAATTTTGCCTCAACTGACTTAATTCTACTGTCATTTTATATATAAGGCATATATTAGTTATCCAGTGCAGTAAAATATTTATCCAAAATTAAATAAATTGACTTCGGTTTTTGGCATGCCAATAATTGAGCTAAAGTATCAAGAATTGGTGCTCTCACCCTGAATGTAAAATTGGGAATGTTTACTGAAGATAGTGTATATTTAGACCAATGTTACTTCATGGTTGTCCTATATGAAATTTAATTATAATACAGATTATCAAAGTTTCCAAAGGGTACAAAATAAATATTTTTGGTTAATAGGAAATTATTGAATTTACATACATGATCTGTCCGGAAAGTATTTGGGGATGAGCCACGTAACTGCAAAATTTGTTCCACGTTGCTGCCGGAAGACCAAAAGAATTATGGAGTGGAAGTCACCCACACTGAGAAAATTGGATATTAGGACTCAATATCTGGATTTTTGACTATAGGACAATGATCTAGATATTAAATTATACTATCTCGACATCAAAATTAATTATCCAGATAATTAAGTTCAATATCTAGATATTTTTATATTTAGAGTTTATAATACCTGGATACTGCATTTTAATATCAAGATTTTCCAACTTGATATTTAGATTATTGTCGTATAGTTAAAAATCCAGATTTTGAAACCTGATAGCCATTTTTCTCCGTGCAGGACAATTTGGAGTCCATCAGAAGAAACCCCGAAATGTTCAAAAAGGTCATTACTGCTGGGCATGAGTCACGGGTTTAGGGATATGACCAAGAAGGTGTTGTGCACCTGTTTCAAAAGACATTAAAATTCTGCGAAATCCCTTAAAATGATTTATAATAATTGGAAATCTTTTGAAATTCCATAAAATATTTTTAAATCTTACGAAATCCTCTAAAATCCGTGGATACTTTGAAATCTTTTGAAATCTCTAAAAATCCTTTCACAGAAAAAACAGAAGTGTATTTATGTTACGGGTAATTTTCAAGTTAATAAATTAAAATTTTTTCGCATCGAAACAAAACAATATTCAATAGAGTTATGGTAATCATTTCCCATATGGTAGGTAAATCTTAACATATGAAGGTAATTTTTGTTGCAGGTAAAGATTATTTTGAAATCGCGGTAAAGATTACATTTTATTTTTTCTGTTTTGACGTCCCGTGCAATCAACGAAACACCTTTAAATCTTCTAAAATCCGTTAAAAGCACTTAAAATCCTAGTCTCTAGAAAACAAGTGCATTTTGTGAAATCTGGACCAACCTTATTATCAAATGTTGGAAAAACTACAAAAAATGTTAGATTAATTTGGTCGGGATAGATAAATTCACTTTCGAAGTATGTGACCTGTAATTTTTGTTTAATATTTTCACGTATTTTCTTATTTATTGTAGTTTTTTTGCTCCTCAGAAACACTACATGACAAATTTTTAAGCAGCTGGAGATTCAAAGGTTTATATCATAAATTGAATATTTGTTGATTATTTATTCATTATTCAGTACAATCACAGTTGTGCTTTATAGTTTTTTAGTCCTCTTGTAGGTTCTCTTACTACAACCGCTCGAGCCTTACGAATGTATTTTGATTTAATGCATTCTTTAGCGCTAGCACGATTTAATTTTGCCTGTTTTTCTAATTCAGTAACAATATCAGTACTGCAACTTCTTGCCAACTGTAAACAAAAAAATAATAATTTGTTTTTGTTAAAATTTCCATTATAAATTAATCCAATTACTTATATCTTAAATATTAATTGTATGCTCCTCATTGATAAAAATATAAGAATTTTGAACTCACCTATTGAAATTTCAAGTCTTTTTTCAAATATATTAAATATAGATAAAAATATTTAGAACTTTAAAATCTTCTTTATGATCTTTCAGTCTTTTCAAACGCAATAAGATTGAGTTTTAAAACCTACATTTAGAAAAATTTACTCTTAGTAAATTTTTAGCAAAGACAGATACTCTTTTTGTTGACATTCAATGTGAACCTTGTTTCATTACTGTTTAGGTTATATATTAAATTAATAAATATATATAACTACCCTGGTGGAAAATTTTTTACAAAAACGTATAAAAAACTGAAACCATTTTTACAGGAATATACAAATAAATACAATAAATTACAACCAAAGTTACAGGAAAGTAGAGCCTTTTTCTATTATTGAGACGAATTTGTACTTTTTTGTATTTCATTTTTTTTTTTATTGTCGTTTCGATTTGCTACAAGAATTCACAAAAAATCGAACATTCGAGAAAGAATTTATCAAATTGAAGTAAGAATTTAAAATTTTGCAGTTTAATAGCTTTAAATTAACCATTTTTCAATTGAAAAGTGTCAAAGGCTTCCATTTTATATGCATATATTATTGAGCATTTGAATTTTAAAAAATTTCAAGCTTAAATTTTAGAATTCGAAAGTATTCCACTTTGAGTGTTTTAATTTGCAGATCAATTTTTGTAACTTCAAATGAAAAGATTTGTATTTTCAAGAGTTCGAATCCTTTAATTTGAATGACCCTTATCAATTCTTTCTCAATTGTTTGACTTTTACTCGCAGCCAAAAAGTTGTTCTTTTTCGACCTAGGTAACAAATGTTGAGAACATTGCAAAGACATAATTTTAAATGACGTATATGGTGACCAATCTATTGCTACATATTTGAAAAAAAAACCTCAAACGTAAGGGTTTTTGTTGTTTAATAACGATTATTCATTATTGTCTTTTAATATGCACCATTCCTTTGGAGTTTAAACATAGAAGCTTTTTTTAATAGTGATCATGTATACATCTTAATTTAAAATTATTTAATTGCAATATTCTGTATATTTGTCATCCCAGGTCGAAAAGGAACATTTTTTTGGCTGCAAAACCTGTAGATTCTTGCAGTTGTAAATTCTTGTAGTTATACTTTTTTTGTAAATTCTTATAGCAGATTAAAACTACAATAAAATAAAACAATATACAATAGAAAACATAAAAAGTACAAAATTTGTATCAATAATAGAAAAAAATTGTACTTTCCTGTAATGCTGGTTGTAATTTATTGTATTTATTTATAGATTCCTGTAAAAATGGTTTCAGTTGTTGTACTTTTTTGTAACAATTTTTCCACTACGGTTGTACATTTCTACAATAAGCTACGAGCATTTACAACATAATTTTCAGTGCGGCTTTCCAATATTTCAACTTTTGTGAAATCTTGTATTTTTTTATAAAGGTTTGTAATTCTCTACAATAATGTACGTAAAATTGCAAGTTTTTGCATGAGGTTTTTTTTTCAACAACACCCAAATTTAAAAAATGTAAAATCCTGTAGTTTAATGTATTACCTTGTAGATTTCTACAACAAAGTAAAAGAAACATTAATAAAAGTTATACAAATTTTTGAATTGTAGAAACTTATACTTTATTGCTAATTTTTTTTACTTTTCTATAAGAAAATACAAAGAAAAAATTAACTATTTGTATTCAATTGTATTTTTTTCTGTTAAATTTTTTACAATTTTTTACAACAAAGTACATGTTTTAACAAAATATTACAGTTGTAGAAATGTTGTACTTTCTTGTAAAAATTTTTTCCATCAGGGCTGAGTTTGGAAAAGAGCATATTCTGTGTGTGAAATTGTTTATAAACAATATTTTTATATACCTTAATATTGTCAGTTATAGCGGCTTGATCATGACACTTGCGCCATTCGATGAATTTAGTGTTATGATATTTCATGAATGCATCATAATCTCCCCAACAAGTCTGTACGTCTTTTATCCCTCTTTGCTCCAACGGTTCAATTGCATTCTAAAGAAAAAGAAGAACAAAATTGTTATAGAAATTGTTTAAAATTTCAAATTTAACAAATATTTAGTAAGTTAAAAATTATTTTTATGAACTGACCCTAATATCTGAGTATAATCTGTTTCCGATGGCAAAGATTTGATTCACGGATGTCTCACGTATACTGTACAGTTCCCGTTTCAACTTACGAGTATTTGCGAAGACTGTCTGTAAAGATAAAAAGTATGTGATTAGAAAATTGGACTGTTAAATTTCATTGTTTAGTTAGTAATACATTTAGGAAATATGTTTTTGTACGTGGAAAACAAGGAGACACGTATTTCTTCTAATTAGGGTAGTGACATTTTTTACGCTAATTTAAAATTTCCAAGTGTCAAATAAGTTTCTTTCAAATTTTAGTTTAAAAACACTTTTTTGCATTATTTTTCACATTTTTTCACTCTTTCGAAGTCGATGAGAAAAACGAAGAAAGAATAAAAAATGGTATAGCTATTTCGATTTTTTGACAAATTAAAACACAATTTTTACATTCTCATCCTAATGAGAAGGTATTGGTTTTATGTAAAATTTGACTTAGTCGGTTTTCATCAAATCTCCACGTTTTGAGACCCCCTGAGTCAGAAAAAACCATTTTTACGGAAGTGTTTGTCTGTCCGTCTGTCTGTCTGTAGTATCGTTTAGGCACGATAACTTTCGAAAGATTGATCAGATTGGATTGTGCTTTGGCACACTTTTTAAGGCCTACAAAGAAAGAACGAGTTCATTAACCAGCTATTTTGGATAAAAATTCAAAAAGTGAGCACATTTTGAAAATGTTTGAGACCACTTTTTTTGAAGATTTGAAAATTCTATGTACGGTTATTGGTAGTACTCAAAAATACAAACAAAATATCTTTATCACTTTTTCTGATAAAACAAAAATTACCGAAGTTATATCATTTTAAAAATTCCAAAAAACAAACGAAAATGAACATTTTAATCCAAAAAACGCACGATATGAAAAAAAGTCAGGGAACGAAAACGTAGCACAAGCTACGGAAAAAATGAAAGAGACAAAATTTGTTCATCCAAAAAAGAGCTACAAATTTGTTATTGATCATGTTTCGATAGAATACGTAGCTTTTGTCTTATTCGTGAAAATAACATTGACAGAAAAAAAATCAAATTTTTGGAGAAAAAAAATTGTGCATTCAAAAAAGATGTACAAATTTGTAAGCAATTTTTATTATGAGAATACATTCAAAATGAAAAAAATTAACTTCTCTGAAAAACGGCACAAGCTAAAATAACATTTTAACTAATAAAATTTGTCGCTAACATTATATCATTATTCTTCATTCGAAATCAAATACAAATTTAGTAATTTGTATAAGAAAAACATATAACACGAAACACAAAGTGCGCGATCAATGTATTTCGGAGCGCGAAGCGCGACGACCAAATCGCGCGCCGTAAGTGCGCTCAAACTTTTTTGTTTCTATCATACGGTGCAGAGAACCAAGCGTGAAACGCAAGGTACAATTGATTTTCAAATGAAATATCGAGCGCGAGTGTCTGGATGAGAATGTGTTCCTTAAGGTCGATAGAACCTTAAGTAAATAAAGTTCCTTTTCAGTCTAGAATAAAAAAGAATTTAACAATCACTTCATATGTAGAGATTTTAATAATTTTATAATATTTGCAAATAAACTTTTTCTTTTCATCGATGTCTTACACGAAGTTTAAAAATCTAGAGGAACCGAGCGTAAAGCGCGAGGCGAATACATTATCGAGCGCGAAATAAATATGTGATGAAGCGCGAAGCGCGAGATCCAACAGTCGCGCGCCGTAGGAGCGCTCAAACTTGCGAGCGAAGCAAGCCGCGCGCGATTTTTTCAAAATGCTACTATTCTATTTTTTCTTACTGTAATCGCATTCATTGTAATTTACAGTTATTTTTTACTTATAATTAGTAAAGTGTTATTTTCTTGTTGGACATGAAGATATAATGCATCAAAAACTAGATACATCCAAAAATAGTATAGATATAAAATAATACAAATAATATAGATGTACCTAAACATTTTTATGAAAAAAATGTAGCTGTTCTGAGAAAATTTCGTATCTTAATTTTTCAAAAAATCTAAATAGCTTTACTATTTTGTATTCTTTTGATGATTTTCTCATCGGTTTCAAGAAAGTGAAAAAAACTTGACAATCTGAAAAAAGAAAAAGCTTAATTTTTTCAACATTACTTATTTTTATTCAATAAGTGACAAGTTTCTCAGTATATTTAACTAATTTTTAACTGTTTAACAATTATTATTTGTTCAAACCATTTTTTCCAGTAAATAGCAAAAAAGTTACCAGTTTTTGGAATACATGATATAGTTGATGACAATTAAAATAACTTGCTCCTTTACATAGAAAAGACGAAGAAAATTCTTTTTTCTTTTCTAATCTCTTACACTGTATCGCTTATTAATCAGTACTGTCTTATATTGTTGAAATAGATATGAAAAATAACTATCTTTAACGTAACTGAAAAATAAGAAACTATTGTATCATAATAAGCGATAAAGTGTAAGAGATTCGAAAAGACTAGAATTTTCTCCACCTTTCATATATGAAAATGCGTGAGTGAATGATTGTAACTTGTTGAAATAATTGCAAACTGTCTTCCACAAAAAATATCGCGGTCATCATTCATTAGCTGAGCCATTAATTCCAGAAAATAGTAACCCTTCAAGATTTACAGCGAAAAAATGGTTTAAACAAATGAAAATTGTTTAAATAATTGCAAACTGTTTCTTAGAAAAAATATCATTCTGAGCATTCTTTAACTGCGTTATTATTTCCAGAAAGTAGTAACTTTTTACAATGTACAGGTAAAAAAACGTTTGAAAAAAATGAACATTTTTTAATAATTGCCATTGGTAGAAATTGTTGGTTACGTTGTTGTCTTTAGGGTCAGGTGAATCGAAAACAATAGAGTTGCTTTAAACCTTTCGGCACATAATGGTGGCCCTCATCAGTAAATTTTACTAAATCTGTGAAAAAATACATAACGTCTTGTAGGTACGTAATTTCACAATAATTGGCAGTGTTATTGTTTGTTTAATATCTCAGTTGTGAAATTATATAAATTTTTTTATTTAAAATTTAAATTTAATTAAATTTCATACAGAACTATTAATAAATCTTGCAGTATTCTTAAAAAGACTTTTTTTAACGAGGTAAAATTGATGAAAAAACAATTAAAATGTAGTAAAAAAATTGTTTGCAAATTTTTAAACATATTCTTAAAAGTTGTTATGAAACTTTGCAGTCGAAGAACTCTTTTAAAATTATTTTTTAGCAACGTATATTTGAGTGAAAAATGTTTATTTTGATTTATTTTGTTGTTTTTTAAATAATCTTTTTTTTATGAACAATACCATTAAAAACAATTTTTCGCTCATAGGAAAAATAATATTAAGTAATGAATGCAAGTCTTCGATTGAATCTGCCATATAACAACCTTATCATCTACGAACGCTAACCCACGTACCCTCACTGTCCCGAGATCCACACCTTCTTTGTCGAAGAGGGCCACTCTTAGACATTTATCCATAAATATGATAAATAGCCATGAGGACATGACGCATCCTTGTTTTACGCCTTGCATAATATCGAACCAGTCACTCAGTTTCCCATTTACCCTTACACTCGCTTTTCTACCAGAATATATTGTTTTTATTGCTTGTAGCAGCCATCCATTGACTCCGTACTCTTTCAGGACTTCCCAAAGTTTACTTCTATTTACCTTGTTAAATGCTTTTCCTAGGTCAACAAATGGACAGAAAACTTTTTTTTTTACTCTCGAACTTTTTTATGTGATTTACCTTAAGCTAAATATTTGATCCCTACATAATCTTGCTGGCATAAATCCACTTTGGAATACCCATATCTTTTCTTCTGTCATTTTCATTACCCTGCGAATAAGTATTTTTGAATATATTTCACTTGTGGTACTTAATAAGCTGATGCCTCTGTAATTATTGCAGTAGCTTTTAGATTTCTTTCCTTTTTATATTGGTACACGGAGAAAAATGGATGTTAATATTCAAAATCTGGATTTTTAATTATATGACAACGATCTAGATATTAAGCAGGAATATTTTGAGATTAAAATTCAATATCCAGGTATTCAAAACTCTAAATATAAAAATATTGAGATATTAAAATTGACTATCTGGATATTGAATTTTTATAGGAGGATATTACAACTTAATACCTAGATCATTATCCTATAGTTGAGAATCCAGCTGTTGAGTCTTAATATCATTTTTCTTCGTGTACACGGAGAAAAAAACCACACTGTTATAGTAGGCTGAGCTCTTAATATTACAGCATGGAACTTCATGTGCGAAATTGGTATGAATTTCTACCAATATTGGCATCAGGTTAGACATTTTTAGCATTAAATGTCCTGTACCATAAAAGAATCAAGCGCATGCCGTTATTGCTGGAGTCACATGCCCTTAAAGCAGTTGTGCCTTGCGAAAATAGCTCGAACTTCGCCTTGCTACGGTTGTAAGAAAACTCATCCTATTAGAGTATGAGTACTCTTACAAAAGAGATATTAGGCCACGCCTACCGGCGCTTGCGCGTGACCTAATATCTCGTTTGTAAGAGTACTCATACTCTAATAGGATGAGTTTTCTTACAACCGTAGCAAGGCGAAGTTCGAGCTATTTTCGCAAGGGATAACGGCTTTAAAAGCATGAATCTTTGTACTTTTTTAGGATAAAGGGATTCCTGCTTAAAATGAATGAATTTCGTACCAAGATAGCAAGAATGAAACCTACGACAAAAGCATGACTAGTGCTCTTACTATTATAGGCATATTTTTTTCTCCGTGTACGATAATCGCTTTTTTCCAGTCATGTGGAACTTCTCCCATCTTGACACATAAATTTATCAATTCGCACAACCTGTCAGGTATGCAGTCAACAACCGTAATTAAGCATTTTATCGTTAATGGTGTCTACACCAGCAGCCTTACCATTTTTTACATTCTTAATTATATCCCTGACCTCAGAGGCACAGACTCTCCCAATTGAGTTTTCTAATGCATCGTGTTCTATATCGCAGTTGTGGTGGCCTATAGCTTCATCTCCCAGTAAGTATCTTAAGTATCCCATCTGTATCATATAGCATTTCACCTTTGCTATTTCTCATGCTGCCTAACTCTGTACTTTTACCTCCCTTCATATTAATCTACGCCCATTTATAAAACAGTTTCTTGCTTCCTTCAAAGTCGTTTTGCATTTTTGTTTCTTCTTCTGTTCTGATTTTATCTTTACTTTCCTTGGCTAGTAGTTTTCACCATTTCACCATTAGTCCAGTCAACGGAGAACAAATTTCACTAAAAAAAATCCGGAAACGTAGAATTTTTTTTACAGATACGTTGGGGATGTCTTTACGAAGATACTGTAAAAAGTCCCCAACCATATGTGTACGGCAACGGCCGCCATGTTGAAAAGTGGTAAACAATATCATTTTTTCAAAATAACTCGAGAATGGTTGATTCTAGGTCGAATATGGTTATGTTAAAAAATGTTCACAATTTTATAGTGCACAAAAAAGGTTGTAACCATTGTAGACGTATTATCAACGGCTACGCTGTAACATTGAATTAACTGTACAATTATGCGATTTCTGAACAAATAAAATAAAAGCTGAAAATATCTTGGAAAGAACTTCTCAAATAGATCAGGCGTTTAGTACTAGAGCAAATGCATGTTACTATTCAAGAAAAAAAATGACCAACTCATTTGCATAAAAAATTATCAGTATAAAATGAGCTCAACTTCAGTGTACAATTTGATATGCTTAAGGGAATGCTTTAGAGATGAAATTTCTTTCAATTGTTCTTCCATATTTGTACAATATATTGCCCAATTTTCAGGTCAAAATAATAATATTTAAGGCTTCTTTTGAAGCATCAAACAAGTAAATTTCAAAATTTAACCTATAATACAGGCACCAGCGGTGATTAGGAGTCCTAATCGCAACAATGGGAGCAGGGGCGAGTACGGCTATCTCGGTTTATTATGTTGAACACTTCGATTTTTTTTTTGCTTACTTTTTCCAACAATATAACAGACCGAGGTAGCTGTTCTTGTTCCCACTCCCATTGTATCCATAAGGACTCATAATCACTGCTGCTGCCTGCATCATAGATTCAATTTTAAAATTTACTTGTTTGATGCTTTAAAGAGGCCTTAAATATTATTATTTTGACCTAAAAATTGGGAAATATATTGTACAAATATGGAGGAACAATTGAAAGAAGTTTTATCTCAAAAGCATTCCCTTAAGCATATAAAATTGTACATTGAATTTGAGCTCATTTTATGCTGATAATTTTTAATGCAAATGAGTTAGTGATTTTTCTCAAGCAGGTATTCAAGAAGTTATTTTGAAAAACATATTATTGTTTAACACTTTCCAACATGGCGGCCGTTGCCGTACACATATGGTTGGGGACTTTCTACAGTATCTTTATAAAGCCATCCCCAACGTATCTGCGAAAAAAATTCTACTTTTCCGGATTTTATTTTAAATCCTTCATTGACTGGACTACATGCATTACCAAACATTCTTCCTACAACCGCAGTACCACACACTTCAGACGCACTCTTAACAATGATATCCCGGATCGTAGTCGTTGCGCCCTCTCTATCTTCATTGTTTATTAGCGCCTTCCAAGTTGCCTCATCTATACGTTCGTTTATCCTATTTTGAACATCTATTCGCACTTCCGGTTTCTCTAGATTCTCAGCCTTGATTCGCGTTTCTTTTGTTTTTTTTTTGGTCCTCTGTCTTCTCCATCCCTGACCGAAGTTTATTTTGAAGACTAGAAGGTAATGATCACTATTGCATTCAGAACCCGTCATGACCCTTATATCTTTTACTAGCTCTCTTAGTCTTCATCCGCAACAACGGAATCGATTATACTGTAGCAGTCTCCTCTACACAAGGTGTACATGTGGATGATTTTATGCCTAAACTAAGTATTTGTAATAAATAAGCCCTTTTCTAAGCATAAGCTAACTAATCTTTTTCCGATATCATTTGTTCTTGGATACCCAAAACTACCTAGCACCCTTTCTGTACCCTGACATTGGATGCCTTTCACCATGATCGCGAGTACTCATAGTATCATATAAAGTGTCCCAGAAGGCTTCTTTTAATTCGCTCGGATCACCATCGGCTGGAGCGCAGAACGCTATGATAAATACTCTTCTGATTCCTACTTTCATTCTAACCCACAAAAATCTAGGAGATACAAATCTATTATTCCTGACATGCTGACTTGATCTCTCATTCATAATCAAACCGACTCCTTGGCTACCATGTGATTCACTATCTACTCTTGACCATAATTCGAGTCCGCCACCAAACACGTCATTTTCTATGATGTATATAAAAAATTTCGAATAATTATTCATAAATATCATATGAATATGTTTATCAAGATTAATTAATTATAAAGAATGCTTAAGGAAGAAGAAATAAAAAAATTCAGTGAACAACATTCCAGGCTCCCCTTCTGGCAGCACTGAGTCGACCATTGTGTGTCGAACATTTTTAAAGCAACTTAATAGTTTTTAATTCACCTGATCCTAAAGCCAACCACGTACATCAACAATTTCTACAACATTTATTATTGAGGGTCAATACAACCCCTTAGTTATTATTAATTGCCAAATATCGTTAAAGAGTATATTACTGTCAACATTAGTTAATTGTATCATTAAGTCCAGAAATTTTTTTTTCATAATTTACAAGAGAAAAATTGTTTCAATAAATTGAAATTGTTCAAATAAATAAAAATTGTTCAAATAATTACCAAATATCGCTTATCGAATGAAAAAATAGTGCTTGAAAAATTCCAAAAAAATACGGTCTTCAGCATGAGTATTACATAAAACTATTTTGTATTTTTTTGGCATTTTCCGGTCACAGTACAAGAGGGTTTGGGGTCGAAATTAAAAGTTATTGCATGAAAATTATTCCTTGAACATTCCTTTGAAGGTTACTAAACTTTAATTTACAAAAAGTTCTGACAAATACTTTTTTTCTATTTTTTCGAAAACCAAACCTTTTCCGTTTAAAACCCCATGTAAATTTTGAAAGCCCAGGGGCACGGGTTAATATGGACCGGTTTGAAAAAAATAGAGTTTCTTTTTCCGGAAAACGAACATATTGTCGAATTTTTACAGGTATAAATCTGGACCACCCTAATGAGAAAACAAAATGTAAAAATGTCACTATGTTAATTCAAAAAATACATGTCCCCTTATTTTCTACGTACAAAAAAATATTTCATTGGCAGGCCAATCCTGAACATGTCACCTGTCGGCCTGTATGATTTGAAATGGATTCGTTCCAAATTTCATTGATTATACCATATATTTTTTTGAATGAATATATTGCAGAAATATTTTAATTTATATAAATATGTAAGTGTTTTATAACTTAAGAAAAGATTTTGCTCGATTCAAACAAAAATTTTAGTTGATCTAACAAATGACCCCGAACAATTTACTTTGAAAACGGCTTACTGTGGCTTTTTTATATCTCTTTTTTTATCTATTTTCATTTGCTGATTTATCAAAAACTTAATCACGCAATTTTAGGTAATCATGCAAAAAAAAAATATTCTGGATATTTTTCACTTATAAAATCACACGATCAATCATTATCGGCAAGATTATTAATGAAAAAATAACTCAAATATGCGTTATCTGTACCATCAGACAAGACGCAAAAGAATAAATATACGAAGAGCGCGTGTCTCTCGTATATATGGATAATTCTTCGATTTATTATTCTATGAATAATAATCTTGCTAAAAATAATTGGATAGGAATGTGCACTCCTCGAGGCTCAATTCGATTTTGTTTTCGGATCACTCGATTCGATAAGGATCACTGAGATACAAACAGATTCACTGGTTCTTTATTTTTTAGCGACACGTAGTCTGCCATGAAGTATTAGAACAGTTGCATATAATTGGACCACGCTTGCGTACAAAGTTCTCATGCGCCCGTCGTTTTTAAGATGCTTCAATAAAATATCGTGGATGAATCAACCAAATCTTTTGCTTCATTCAACTAAAATGTTCTTATTCGAACACAAAAAATTTAGTTCTCTCAATAAAATATTTTTATCAAATCAACAAAACGATTCAACCCAACACTTTCAGAGTGTTAATGTGTATAATAAGGTGTGTAAATTTCAAAAGAGTCAGTTATGTGAGCTCTTGTATAAATTATTGTATACATTAATTATCCAATGTGATAATGGATAATTTCTAAATAAATGGTGAGTGACTTACTTCGAAAGCACAGAAAGCCAAGAAGCAGAAGATCGCACACTTCATGATTGAATGATTCGTTTGATTCCTACTTCCTACAGCAAAGATCAAACAGAAGTATTTCATCCCAATCTGTCGAAATGTCTTTTTATACTAAATACTTATCATGTGTAATGTTTATTGAGTAATAATATGAGGAAGTCATAGAAGAGTTGGGAAAGAATGATGAAATTATCATGATTTGGCTGGAATCATTGTTTGAACTGTGAGCATTTATGAAAAATTGATGGTATGGGTTTTGGCCATATAAAATTCGATATAATTAAAGATAGTATCGGTATATGCTTTGTTGTAAAACATACTAAGAAAGAATAAAAAGTTTATTACAAGGTTTAAGACAATCCTTGAAATAATGAGAAGAGTCTGCGAATTATTCCATGACTCTTGAAATATCTTTTCACTTTTTCGAAAGTCATGGAATAATTCGTCGACTCTTAATTATTTTGAAGATCGCCTTGAACCATGTAATAAACATTATAGGAAGTAGATTGTTCTATGACTTATATTGATTATGTTCTTCTCTTACACAACTAGAGAAACGAAGAACTTATACGTGCATTATCAGTATTATTATTATTGTTAATGTAATTATTATACTAACATAAAAGGGCAGAACACGCGCCTATTGCACGTTTCCTATTTTGACTGCCTAATTATCTAATTAAAATATATGCTTCAATTTCAAGTACTTTAAAGTATAATTAATAATCATAAAATAGAATGAATATTAAACTAGCAACATCGGCTTTCAGTAATCTGTAACTAAAATTTAGTTAATTTCTTGAATAATTATGCAATTAAAATTGTTTCCTTGTTATTTATTCCGATAAATAAATATGAAAAGTAAGTCGCAAAGGCACAAACACAAAACCTGTTCCGGTTAATATGCAACCTGACGCACAGTGTTGCACATCGGCTAGGCGCACACAGAATGGAACGAATAATTAATAATTAATTGATAATTATATAATAATAATTAATTACTTAACATTTATTGATTAATTAATAATTAATTCAATTATTATTAATTGTATTATTACTCAAAACATTTGACGTGCATGAATCAAATAACTTGATAAGAAATTAATAATCCACTTAAAGTTGAATTTATTTATGGTGGATACCCGGGTATCCTGGGTGTATCCGACTGTCCGCGACGTATGTATACTAGGGAGGCTCATGAACACTTTTTTTAGAGGGCAACGATCCACCCCCATTTCATTCCATATCCGAAAAATGAAATTCCTTAATTTTTTTTTCGATTTTAACAGGTGCCTGTTTTGACTTGAAGTTTCCCATGTAAAATGCATAGGGAAAATCACTTTTTTGAATTTTCGGAATAATTTTTTAGGGTTTGGGGAAATGTGACGAGAAAGTATACAGGCTTGTAGAAAATTATCCAATGAAGAATTTCATGTATCAGACATATGGGTTTGACACCCCCAACACACCCCCAAGAGTCCCTGAAAACTACCCTTAAAACAAAAAATGTCAATTCTTCATGAAATCGACCTTTTCAGCACTGTATTCTCGTCTTTTTTTTACTTAAAATTATTTGCATTGGCGTAGTATAATATTTATCAACATTGATTAATTGATTTTCAATTATTTAAACAAATGGAATCTGTTTGAATAATTTTTTTCGATTTTTTTTTTTTTTTAAATAAAAACTATTACTGTTGGTCTAGACTCTAGTGGAACATTTATCAATATTGGTTAATTAATTTTTAATTATGTAAGCAAATTCCATTTTTTGAACAAAGTTTTTTTTTTAATTCGTCGAACTGGAAGTTTATCATCGTTAATAACATGAATTATTTTTAAATATTTTCCAATTGTATAAACAATAAATGATTATTTATTTTCAACAACCTTTAATTTGTTTAAACAATAATTTTTCCACAAAATTTGTAAATTTTTCTGAATTGTTTCAACAATTAATTCTTAATAGGAACATATAATATTCGAATACGTTTTGAAACGTATTCGAAAAATATTTCTCCTAAGAGACATCTTCGACACTTTCGAGTATACCTAGGGGCTTATAATTAGCAGAAATCTTTTGCACCTGTGTATAATTTTATACCTGTCCTCCCCGTTCGCGAATGGTCCCACCATTTTGAATAGGAATTTTTCCTCTTCCTTCCCTTAGTTTCCGTCAGTGATTTCTCAGCAATTGCAGTGTCAACTTCATTCAACTCTTGAACATGGCAGAACTGCGGAAAAAGTGTGTTTAGTTGATTAATTAATATGCAACCTTGATTATTAGTTGAAAATGAATCATAATTTATTGTTTTAACATTTGAAAAATATTTGAAAATAAATGTATGTCACTTAATGATAATAAACTGCCAGTTCCACGAATTAGAAAAAAAAACATTTTTTATACAAATGGAATTTGTTTACATAATTAAAAATTAATTAACCAATGTTGTTAAATATTCCACTAGATCAACAATAATAATTGTTATTGAAAAAAAAAACAAATTTTCAAACAAAAAATTTTAACAAATGGAATTTGTTTCAACAATTAAAAATTAATCAAACAATGTTGATAAATATTCCACTAAAGAAATATCAATAATTTTTTATTTAAAAAAAAATTAAAAAATTATTTAAACAAATTCCATTTCTTTAAATAATTGGAAATTAATGAACCAATGTTAATAATTATTCCACTAGACCAGAAGTAATAATTTTTAGGCAAAAAAAAGGAATTTTCGAAAAAAAATATTTAAACAAATTCCATTGGTTTAAATAATTGAAAATTAATTAACCAATGTTGATAAATATTCCACTAGACCAATGTAAATAATTTTAAGTGAAAAAAAGACGAGAATACAGTGCTCAAAAGGTCGATTTCATGAAGATTTGACATTTTTGGTTTTAAGGGTATTTTTCAGGGACTCGTGGGGGTGTGTTTGGGGTGTCAAACCCATATGTTTGATACTTAAAATTCTTCATTGGATAATTCTTACAAGCCTCTTCTATACTTTCCCGTAACATTTTCCCAAACCCTAAAAAATTATTCCAAAAACTCAAAAAAGTGATTTTCCCCATGCATTTTACATGGGAAACTTGTCAAAACCGGCACCTGTTGAAATAAAAATAAAAAAATCTGCCCGCCTCGCGGGCACATTCTTATGGCGCGCTTCGCGCGCGGCTCGCTTCGCTCGCAAGTTTGAGCGCGCCTAGGGCGCGCGACTGTTGGATCTCGCGCTTCGCGCTCGATCATATATTTATCTCGCGCTTCGCGCTCGATTATGTGTTCACCTCGCGCTACGCGCTCGGGCGTATTTGCATCGCGCTTTACGCTAGGCTCCTCTAGATTTTTGAACTTCGTGTTCGACATCGATGAAAAGAAAAAGTTTGTTTGCAAATATTATAAATTTATCAAAACCTCTACATATTAAGTGATTGTTAAATTTATTTTTATTTTAGACTGAAAAGGAACTTTATTTACTCAAGGTTCTATCGACCTTAAGGAACACATTCTCATCCAAACACTCGCGCTTCGCGCTCGATATTTGATTTGAAAATCATTTGAACCGTATGATAGAAACAAAAAAGTTTGAGCGCACTTACGGCGTGCGATTTGGTAAATACACTGAGCGCGCACTTTGTGCTTCGTATTATATGTTCTTCACATACAAATTACTAAATTTGTATTTGATTTCAAATGAAAAGTAATGATATAATTCAGGCGACAAATTTTATTAGTTAACATTTTATTTTAGCTTGTGCCGTTCATCAAAAAAGTTAAATTTTTCATTTTGAATATATTCTTACCACAAAAATTGATTACGGGTGTGTAAGTCTTTTTTGAATGCACAATTTTTGTTCATTTATATGTTTTCGTACCTTGCATTGTTTTTTCAAAAATTTGATTTTTTTTACTGTCAATGTTATTTTCACGAATAAAACGAAAACCACGCATCCTATCGAAACATGAGTCACAATAAATTTGTACCTCTTCCTTGGATGAACAAATTTTGTTTTGGTCATTTTTTCGTAGCTGGTAATATTCGTCTGAAAATTTGATTTTTCTATTTTCAATGCTGTTTTTTACGAATAAAACAAAAACTACGCGTCATATCAAAAAGTGAATGATAAGAAATTTGTAGATCTTTTTTAGGTGCACAATTTTGGTGAGATGATATTTTCTGCTATCTTGCATAGTTTTACAGCAAAATGGCTTTTTTGATTTTTCATTAATTTTTTGTGCGATCAAAATTTGAATTTTTTATTTTTCGAAAAATTCAAAAAGTTGTTATGAAAATATTATAGGGTGTTCAGGAATCAACGTTTTTCTCCTCTTGACTTTTTTTTCATATCGTGCGTTTTTCGGCTTAAAATGTTCATTTTCGTTTGTTTTTTGGAATTTTGAAAATGCTATAACTCCAGTAATTTTTTTTTTATCACGAAAAGTCATGAGAATATTTTGTTCGTCATTTTGCGTACTACTAATAACCGTACATAGAATTTTCAAATCTTCCAAAAAAGTGGTCTCAAAAATTTTCAAAATGTGCTCACTTTTTGGATTTTCATCCAAAGAGCTGGTTAACGAACTCGTTCTCTATTTTTGGGCCATAAAAAAGTGTGCCAAAGCTCAATAAAATCTGATCATTTTTTCGAAAGTTATCGTGGCTACAGACAGACAGACAGACAGACTACAGACTACAGACAGACAGACACCTTCGTAAAAATCGTTTTTTCTAGCTCAGGGGGTCTCGAAACGTGGAGATTTGATGAAAACCGACTATGTCAAATTTTACATAAAACCAATACCTTCTCATTAGAATGAGAATGTAAAAAAAATTAGGGAGTTTCTTTTTTCGGATTTGGAGTGAAATGAGGGGGATCGTTGCTTTCTAGCATGAAAAAAAATTTGCCATGCATTTTTGGACCACCCTAATGTATACTTTGAAGTCGATTATTTTTACGAAAAAAATTCCTAAATAAATTCTAAATACACCATTTGCTTAGAATTGAGCTGAATAACGACAAATCGCAGGCCTTAAGTGAAATTTTAATTTTTTGTACATCTTTTTGAAATAGGTCTTTCCTTGCAGATCCTTCAATTCCGAATGTGTTTCAGTTAAAATGATGTAGTTTTGAATTATCTTTATGAATATTTCAATTTTAAAGATTTACAATTAAAATCTCTTCAATTTTAAAAATGTATAAATATGAATTCTTAAAATTTGATGATCTTGAATAACAAAAGTTAAGTTTTCAATTCTCAATCTTCCAAATTGAAGAGGTTTCTAACGCAAGTCATCAAAATTACAGAAATTTGTAATTGTAAATTGTCAAAATTGGAAGATTGCTTCGGTAGAGTTTAATTTGTAAGATTTACACATGAAAATTCTTCAATTTTCACGACTTGAAATTTAAAATTCTTTAATTGTGAAGATTTCCAATTGAAAACTTTTTGATTTTAAAGTTGTATAAATGAAAATTCTTAAATTTCGATGATTTCGGAAATCACAAGTCAAGTTTTTAATTCTAAATCTTCAAACTTGAAGAAATTTCGAACTTAAAGCATTAAAATGACAGAATTTCCAATTGTAAATGTTTAAAATAAAAAAATATATTTTGAAGCTTTGCAATCCAAAGTTCTACAATTTTGAAGAGATACAGTTGAAAACTCTTGAATTTAATTATGTATAATTTTTCAAATGTAAATCATAAAAATTACAGAATTTTCTAATTGTAATACTTGAAACTTGCATAATTTAAAATTTTAAATGACCCAAATTGAGGCTCTTCAATTTTAACGATTTACAATTCAAAGATCTACAATGTTGAAGAGTTACAATTGAAAACTGTTCAATTTTAAAGATGTATAAATAATGGTGATTTCGAATATAAAGAGTTAAGTTTTGAATTCTGAATCTTCCAAATTAAAGAAATTTCGAACGTAAATCTTCAAAAGTACAGAAATTTGTAATTATTAATTGTCAAAATTGAAAACTTTCTCTTTTTTATTTAAGATTTAAAGTTCTGTAACATTAAAGAGTTACAATTGAAAATATTCTTGAATTTTTATATATACCATTAAACCATTTCCCTTTCAGGGTAGGCGTGACACTACCCGATTCGGGTAGTGTTTCTAGGTTTTTCTTGTAGTTATAAATAACTACAAGTGTGGGCTCACCACACCCACGATGTGCCAACAGCACTCATGTCAGTATTCTTGAATGGTCACCCATCCAAGTACTAACCGCGTCCAACGCTGCTTAACTTCAGTGATCTGACGAGAACTGGGTTTTTCAGCGTGGTATGGCCGTTATAATATGAAAATATATATTATTCATTTTTTAAGATTTATATTTCAAAAATATTTTATTTGAAACACTTCTTGGGTGTAGTTCAATTTTTAAGATGTACACTTGAAATTTAAAATTCTTCAATTTTAAAAACTAACCATTGAGAACTCTTTAATTTCAATTATGTATAAATGAAAATTGTTCAATTTTGATGATTTTAGAAAAAAAATCAAGTTTTTAATTCTAAATCTTCCAAATGGAAGAAATTTCGAACGCAACGAATCATCATTACAGAATTTTCAATTCTAAATGGTCAAAATTAAAAATTCCCCAATTTTGAACATTTGCAATCCAAATGTCTGCAATTTTTAAAAGTTATAATTGAAAACTCTCGAATTTTAAAGATGAATAGTGAAATTTCAGATTTCAATCATCAAAATTACAGAATTTTCTAATTGTAAAACTTCAAACTCGCCTATTTTTGAATTGTAAATTAACCAAATTGAAACGCTGCAATTTGAACGATTGACATTTCAAGGTTCTACAATTTTGAAGAGTTACAATTAAAAAATTGTTTAATTTCAAAAATATATAAATAATGATGAGTTTGAAAACGAAAAACCAAGTTTTCAATTATAAATCTTCCAAATTGAAGAAATTTCGAATGTATATGATCAAAATTACAGAATTCTTTACTGTCAAATTCAAAACTTGCATGATTTTTAATTACAAAATTTTCAAAATAAAAAATTCTTCAATTTTAAAGATTTACAAATTGAAGTTCGTAAATTTTGTAGATTTACCATTGCAAATTCTTTGATTTGAACAATTTGCAATTATCTATCAATTATTTAATCAAAATTAAAACTCTTTATTTTAACAGATTTACAATTGAAACTCCTACGATTTTGAATATTTACAAATGCAAATTCTTTAATTGTGAACGGTAAAAATGTCAGTCTTGATTTTTTTAGGGAAATTCCAATCAATAGGTTGAACTATAGCCTTCCATAGAGCTATTAAACTATTAGTTTATTACATCACATCATTAATTAAGTTGTGGAAGAGATAATATAAACTAGCTGTGAATTCGATCTCGAGTGTTTCCACTTTGTTTGTATTTATAATTATATGGTGCTCATTTCACGAGCACTTTGCTTCCCGTCAGCAAATGTATTTGCTTCCTCATAGAGGAAGCATTAGTTATTTTTTTCAATAATAGACAAACCAAAGTCTTCATTTTGATCAATTTAAAAATATAAATGTACAAAAAATACAAAACTACAAAATAATACAACAAAATTTTATAACACAAAGACAAATCAGACAAATCAAATTTTGTATTCGAAATGATAATTTTTCGAGCTGGAAAAGGGATGGGAAAAGTTCTGTCGCAACCTATCCCTTTCCCAGCTTTATGATTTCTTTACAAAAATTGTCAGAATTACTCTATTTGAAAACTTAGGATCAAAAAGTTTTTTCTATTCATGCGTCAACTTTGAATTATGTCAATGAAAAAAGTTTTTCTGTTTGGAGCAGATGACTCAAATATTGTAAATGGGCATAACTTCCTTAATCTTCAATAAAGTGTATTGATATTATAGATCAATCGATTTGCCTCGAATCCAGGAATCTTTTCCGTTCTTGCATCAATTTTGAATTATGTTAGTGAAAAAAGTTTAACTATGAAAAACCGATTTTTCAAATATTATTAAGTGCTCAGAAAAAATGCAACAAATATTTTTAGAAATCCTTCGGTCAGTTTCAAGATATTAGTCGGGAAAATAAGCCCTCCAAATTTCATAAATTTATCTGTTATCGTGTTCACAAAAATGTGGGACATCCGCACACACACATCCACACACACACACACACCTCCACACTCACACACACACATCCGGAAAATTGCTTAGAACATTGTATTAGACATTTTTAAATTGGGGAAGGTTCAATTAAATGAATTTAAAAATTTTGGAAAATGTTACCATTGCAAAGCTTCCTCTATGAGGAAACAAAAAGGTTAAAGTGTTTTTTGGAAGAGAATAAAATAATGTAAAAAAACATCACGTGCGTCCTAAACTACGACACAAGACAGATTTATGTGTAAACATTTTCGGTGAACGCTAACTGAAATTGAAATCTTACATGAAGGAAATAATAACTCACGTTAGGAGTAGAAAAATTTATTTTTTCTTATATACCTAGTTTTGATAACAATAAACTGTAAATTTTCTTTCAATTATTGCATGAAAGGTGATAAAAGCACCCGTTTTATGGGCATCAATGAAAGGCAGTATGTGTTCATTTAATTACAGGTTGTCTGCAAAAAAAAATTTACAAATTAATAGAATTTAAATTTCCAGTTTATAGTGTTCACTTAATTGAATAATCTTTATGTAAGAAAACCAATATTCGAAATTTGATCTTTTCATATATATTCTCAAATTGTCCTCAAAAATATTTGATAAAACTCATTTATTAATCATTAATTGTTAAAGGAAATTAAACACCTAACTAATGAGGAAAAGATTTATTCAAAACTGCAGTCTACAATACATTATTTATTCTTTTTTTTTCATTAGCAGAGGATTTATTCTGGTAGTAAAACTCTGTGGTAAAATTTCAAGACCCACCGAGATAATTTAGTTCATCTGAACTTTAGTCTTTGTGAAATTTAATGCCTTGAAATAAATTTGTTCTTTGTTTGAACCTTGAAATGTTTCTTTCTTTTTTATTCCATCGAATCCAGATGTAGAAAAATTCTGAAATTAAAGAATCAATTTTAATTCCACATAAAATTATTATCGACAACAAATTTCAAAACATGTGATATATGATAGAGATTTACAAAAGATAATCACTTACACGAAAATTTATCTCCTGCTTAAATTCTCCACTTCCGTCTCGTCCATTATTATGATTCCTCCTAAATACGCACTCACTTGTGAAATTATCTTTCCCAGGATGAACAAGACATTCATTGCTTGAAGATTCACTGTGATTATCATTTTTAGTATCAACCATAGAATTAACTTTACCTTCATTCCTAATTATTGGTGAATCATCCGAAAATAAAGCATCAGTCTTCTCCACTGATCTTGAAATCTTTGTATTGTCATGCGTATCTTCCGGTTGCATATCAATATCCAATATCAAATCCACATTATTTTCAGGTTGGATATCAATCAAAGCTCTATCCAAAACTCTAGTAATCGTACAATCCGACTTAGTAGAGATATGATCCTTATTATACTTATTTATTTTATCAAGCTCCTTATTGCTAGCCTTGCTTTCTGTCTTGCTTCCTTTTGTGCGATTACAATTTTTTTCAGGATTTGGGAAGGAATCTAGTCGATTAGTATTAGCCATTTTTAAGCAGAAACCACATCTTCGATGGCTAGTTTTCGTTCCTACATCTTTTTTATCTTTTTCATTCAAATTCATCTTCCTAAACTCTCTTTGATCAGAAGGAGTATGAGATTGAAATTCATTTCGAAGTCTTTCCCCAGGCTTAGAAGAAATTGGAGAAATTCGATTTTGAAAGTATGAACCTAAAGCTTTCTTAAGATTATTCCATCCATCAAAAAAAGAAATCTCCTTGTAGTGGGAAGGATTATTTCTTGAAAATCGAACATTCACTTCAGATTCTTTATCTGTAGACTTTATCTTACAATTGCATGAACCTGTTTTTCTATTTTTTGGATGACATTCACAATCTAATGATGTACAAGGTTTTACATCAAATACATGTTCTTCTATAGATTCAAACTGATCTTGCGATTTCAGCACAACTGTTTTACTTGTTTTTCTGTTTATGTTGGAACGTATTGCAATATCTATAAAATTATGTGCAGAATCTTTTGCTGGAATTAGTTTTTCCTTGTTCGAAGAAGTACTTATCTTTTTCTGGATCGAGAGATTTTCTTTTGAACAAGAAACTTTCTGGTAACTTGTATTAGTTCCTACTTCCATAAGCGAATTTGTACGTATGTTATGCTTCTGGTTACATTCTACTTCTTCACATTTATAAATTTCTCTGGATTGAAAAACATTGTCTGTTGCATTACATGTTGAAAGATCATTATCTGTACATTCATCATCTTCAAACGGATCTATGCATTCTTCTTCGTCTGTTTCATTATCCTCAAATGCATACTTTATTCCTGGTATATGACCTTCTTTACATGCTTCATTACATCCAGGAATTTTAGCGTTATCGTTACAATTTTTGTTATTAGAGCCTTCTTCCATTTGTTCCTCGCAATAAACCTGATGCAGAGATTCTGATTTATCTTCAAATTTCCTACAACATTCTGAAACCTTCTCTAAATGTATTTCATTCTTGCAATCTTTGCACATGTTTTGTGGTGTGCGAGATGGAGAACAACAATGATCAGAAGAAAGCTGAGATGAGCAAACAGGACACATCAAACCCATAGTTTGTGTAGATGAATCACATACATTTTCACAAGATTCTTGATTATCTCTCCTATAAATAAGACAACAATATTAGAATTTACGATTATACTGAAGCAAACAAACAATCAAAATAAGCAACCTTTGCACTTCGGTTTCCAAATCAGTACAGTAACAGCAAGAGTGATTATCCTCGCTTACAGTTTCTGGAAGAGTAATGCATCGTCAGCAAATTCGAGTCGAAATTCTCTAGATAAATAGATCTGAATATTTGAGAAAAGCTTATTACAGAAAATGATTAGACACCTTTCTGCTGGTTCGCAATGATTGTTTGATCATCCACATAGTCTTTTTGGACACATGTAACGATGATAAAAAGCAAAACCAGAGGCCCAGGTAACAGCGCCAAGGATCAGCAGAGCAAAAGAAATGACAGTCGTGGTGCCGGGCACAAAGATGAAGCGGCTAATGCTTCCAAAAAAATTCGTCACATCACAGCCACCCCGCTTGCATGTTTTATAAAGTAGTTTTGCGTCGCCGCTACCTACTGGATGCACCAGACAATCACATACCTTTAAACGTATATGGAGTACACATCATAAAGTTTTTAAACTACAATAGTGATACTGCTTAATCAAGTAATGATTACTCAACATCAACTGATTTGATTATAATTACATGACTTAGTCCAAATTGGTGCCAAAGAAGAGACGAGGAAAGTGATTTTTGTTTGATACAATAATATAATTACTCCTGGTGTACCAGAAGTTTGTTAATCTTTAAAAATGGATTTAGACGTTTCGTTTGTGCCTGAAGTTGGTCAAATAAGCGGCTTTTTTGTATTTTCTTTGCGAGGGTGGCTGTGGTGGTTGAATGTTGGCAACTATTATTCCCATTAGTCACTGACGATGTCGGTTTCTCATTCTTTAAGGAAACAGATTGAGCTTTCGGCGAATTTGAAGAGATATTGTTTACAAGTTTGACTTCTTCTTTCAAAGACTCTCTAGTTCTTGAATCCCAGTTAAGCTTGATTTTAACATCCTCCTTCGTCACACCGACATCGTCTGCATCTTGCAAACAACAACAATTGCAAACTGTTTCACAACCCTGTCCTGCGGAACTAAAGTTGTGTTGCCTGGATTTCCCATTTTCGGCCACTCCATCCTCGTCTCCGTCTGTAGCATCATCAGGACCTAAAGACTGACCTGGACGACTATGAGATGACCTTGGACGATTCATAAACCGTACTTGTGACTGCAGAGGTTCATCATAGTTATCATCATATGTTGAAGACATCTGTCGACAAGAAGTGGAAGGTGGTAGATCTGTCGATGCATGAGGATAAGATGATCTGGAAGACTTTTTAGGTAATCGAAGACGACAAGGAGCTAATGTTAGACATGCAGAATCTTCTTGAGATGGTTTCATCTTCGTAGGAATTGTTTTACATTTTCTAGACGTGTAAGGATCACATGGTGGTGGTAGACTGGGTTGACACTTAGAACAAAAACATTTTGGACTTGGTGGTAAACGTGGTAAGGGACAGCACAACTTAGCATTCGGACATTTCATCTTGGTTCTTGGAAATCTACGTTCACTGGGTGGACAAGCACACTCTGAAGATGATGGACAATCACAGGAACACTCCCTATTAGCTCTTGCGTCAATATGTACTGGTGGAGGACAGTTGCAGTTTCTGGGCAGTGGTTGACACATGCAGTATCCTGGAATGCACTGACAACAACTCTTCTTCTTTGAGACTGGGCGTGGAGAGGGTGAAAATGGCTCGCGACTGCTGGGTAGTTGACAGATTGGTGGGCTTGGTTCAGAACATTCACGAGATGAGGAGCTTGTTTCGCAAGTATGGTTTTGGGAGTTGTGATTTGGTAATGGAGACCCTGGTGAAGATGAAGTTTTTTTGGATCTTAGTTCACAGCCACCACCTGACATACGCTCTTTACAGCAATCCTAAATAAGGAATATTAAATAAAAAAGAGAAAGCAATGTAGAACTTTGATTAGTTTGCTTATGTTGATAAGTTTCTTTAGATGCGTATAGTTGCGCCATATAGCTTCGTGCTCTAAAAGATTTATTGCTGTGCTGTCGATCTAAAAAATATATATATACCAGCACCCGTATGTTCTTTGAGATTATTACTAACCGAAAATCATAAATAAGATAGAATTTTGCTAATAATCAGAAAGCATCAGCAAGGTGACATGTTAAGTGGTAATCATTACTTGACTCCTAGCATCTTAAAATGAAAATTTAAAAAAATTGATATATTTCTTTAATCCTACCTGATTGTCCCTCGATGACCCAGTGTTACCAGAGAAGGAAGATGTAGTTCGTGAGCATGGTTTGCACGGAGCCGCTTTTCTACTGCAACCGATGATGTTTATGAATGGAAATAATTTGAATAATGTAGATCATAAATTAGTATAGTAAGAGACTAACCGAGGACGACAGTTGCAACATTTGCAATTCTGGGGTCGGCTGTGATCACTCCACTGTCGACGAAGCTCGCTAAAATTGCTCAACCATTCACAATTTGGTTTTGGGGGAATATTTATATTCCATGCTTCTTCCTGGTCACACTGACACGGACCAGGACAGGCACCAGTTGCTGCGGTTCCTCTAGGGCAAAATCCACCGCAATCGGCACGATACAGACAACCCACGTTTATTTTACATACGCCGGAACGGATGCGAGGCTCGGAAGCCAAAGATCCCCTCTTTCCACTTGAACATGTTGATTCTGTATTAGAAATTAGCTTTATAATTTTTTTAAGACAAAGGTTACTCCCACAATGCAAAAAATATGTGTAAAGTTAGGTTAAGTTAAGAGCATAATACTTTTTTAGTATAAGAATTGAAATATACGGAAGTCTCAACTAACCACAACAACCGTTGCCAGGAATATGTTCATTGGTCCCTGAAACTTCACAACTTGACATCACGTCGCTACTGTACGATTTTTTTATTTTTTATTTTTATTGCATTTATTGAAACGTAGATTTGTTCGCGTGTGGGTTTTTCCGGGTGGATGCTCTAAAGTGTTGGAGATCCATCAGGTTAATTTAAATTTTGGAATTTTGTATCATTTTTTGCCAGTTTGAGCCAATGTAAAAGAAATGGAAGGGAAAAGTTATACCGGTGTGAAATTAATTTTGGTTTTTGCATCTTACGTACTTGTGGCTAAGATCAGTCTAATGAGTGTCAATGAAACAAAATAATTTCAAATTTTCAAGCGCCTAAATTCAAAAGGATACAGAAAAATTAAGAATAATTAACTCATTTTATAGAATTTTACAATAACAGCATAATTTTTATTTAAAATGTTAACGTAAGTTATAAATTATACATTAATATTAAAGTTTTATTAAATACAATTTTGTCAAGTAATCATCCTCTTACTTTCGAAATAATACCTTCCTGCATCTTCTGAATATTTTTTCAATTTTCTTGTTTACTTTTTCGCCTGCCAAACATGCTTTGCAAAAAAATAAATTGTAATTAAGTTTTATAACTTGTTGAAATTATAAATTTTAGAAATTGTACAATTTTAAGTTAACAATTGTACAACTTTTACAATGTTGTCTAAACTGTACATAATTGCAGAAATTTTAATTTCTACTATTATATGAACATTTTTATAGAAATTTATATTTAATATGAAGTTGCATAAAAATCTTCAAAACTTTAGCCATATTCTATAAAAGAACACAAATTATTTTTAAATCTTAAAGCCAATGTGAAACTGTAAAATTTTAAAATTATTAAAAATAGACAAGTGCAATGGGTGCTCAATAAAAATTTGAATGTTTGAATTTTGCAAACACTACCTCCGAAATTGATTCCCTCTCCCCATCTCACGTACTTTTTCCCACTAAATGTTTTTTCGTGAATTTATTTGGGGATCATCCAAAAATAACGTAAGACGATTTGGGTGAAGGGGAGGTTTTGGGTGAAATCTTACACTGTCTTATGAATTAACAACGTAGTTCAACTTTCAACCAAGTAGTTGAATTTCGAAACAAAAAAGATAAATTTTTAATTTAAAAAAATGTAGTATTTGATATTTAAACCAAGAAAAGATTTTTATTCTAAATTAGAAACAGTTGAATTGAACCAAAGATACAAATCTTCAACAAAATAGTTGAATCCTCAACCAAAGCAGATTCTTTTTCAAACAAAATGTTGCGTTTCTAATGAAAGAAAAGATAAAATTTCTACCAAAAGAGATGAATTTTCAAACCAAAATGTCGAATTTTCAACAAGAGTTGAAATCTCAACCCAGAAAGATTTTTCAGTCAGTAAAGAAAAAAAAATTCTTCCAAATGTTAAATTTCTAAGCCAAAAAGACGAGCTTTGTTGAAAACATTGTTTTTTTAACTAAGAAGATTAATTTTCTACCAAAAAAAGACGTATTTTCGCCCAGTTACATAAATTTCCAACAAAATATGTAGTTGTTTTTTTAAACTTGAAAAGATCAACTTTGAACAAAAAATGGAATAGTTAAATTCTCATTCCAAAAGAATAACTTTCAATTGAATAAACAATTTTTCTACAAAACAGCTGAATTTTCAACAAAAAAGTTAATTTTAAACGAAACAGTACAATTTGCAACAAAATAGTTAAATCTTTAGTCAAAATAATCAATTTTCAACCTAAAAAAATGAATTTTCAACCAAAATATATAAAGACGAATTTTCAACAAAAAATTTGACTCCTCAACTACAACAGATTAATTTTCAACTTAACAGCTGCACCGTTATAAAAAAATTGATTATTTACCAAACAACACGAATTTCTTACAAAATACTTAAATTTTCAACAAGATTACATTCTTAACCACAAGGATTAATTTTCTACCAAGAAAGATCACTTTTAACAGAATACGTCTATTTTCAACAAGATAGTCTTCTCAACCAAAATAACTGATTTTCTGCCAAAAAGGGCGAATTTCTAACAAAACACATGAATTTTCTATAAATAATAATACATTTTCAACCAAAAACGAAACGAATTTTCAACCAAAAGAATTAATTTTCTACCAAAAAGGGTGAATTTTTAACAAAACACATGAATTTTCTACAAATAATTATAAATTTTCAACCAAAAACGAAACGAATTTTCAACCAAAGAATTGAATTTTCAACAAAGTAGTTCAACTTTCGACTAAATAGTTGAATTTTGTGCAAGAATGTTGAATTATCTGGTCAAAAATATGAATTTTCTACAAAACAGTTACATTTTCAACCAAAAAGGACGACTTTTTAACAACATTCTTGAATAGCCTAAACATAAGGAGCTTATATCGGGAGTCAAGTGTACACTAAAATGTATTTTCAGCTATAATTTGCCTGAAAAATATGTCATAAATAGAATCTAGATAATTAATGTCGATTTAGGTGCGTGCAATTCTGAGTTTTAATAAGTTTCGATAAATTTGTTTTATCGATTTCATTAAACTTTTAATAGCTGAACATAAGACTTAATCTAAATCAAAATAGATGTGCCTTCTGCAATAGAATAAAATTATATGTATACATTACACGTGACAATGATAATAGAATTAATGTAATATCAGAACAAAAATCCAATTTTTAAACTTTTTTTGATTGTTTGATTTTAATTCTATTATAATTTTTATATGTAAAGTATATATTTTACCCTATTGCCCAAGGCACACCTTCTATTCTATAATACATAATATATAATACGTAATCGGTAAGCAAAACTGATCAAAACTTATAAAAACACAGAATTGCTCATAAATCGACGTTATTTAATTTACATCCTTTTCAAATAAATTATAGCTAAAAATACAAAAATAATACTAATAATGATATATAATAATAAATAATAACTGATAATAAACATTTTTTGTATTTTGAGCCCGATAATATCTTCAAGAAATTTTGTTTATTCCATAAAATTTTTAACTTATTTCTCTGTAAACAAAAAATACTGACTAGGGGTTGAAAATTTTTCAAACCATTAATTTGTATTTTTGTCAATCGAAAACTATCAAAAATTCAGTTTCAGACCTAAAACGGCCCAGGGAGACCAATTTTTTTTAAATAAAAGAAAATTTATGGAAGTATTTTTTCACCAAAAGAAAGAAATTCATGGAGTAGCGTTTCCAACATTCAAAAATTCTCATTTTTATTATGCACCCTAAAGTGCATACCATATAACAATAAATCCAAATCGAAAAAGTCGTAAAT
Organism: Andricus curvator; assembly: GCA_932195095.1. Lineage (NCBI taxonomy): Eukaryota > Metazoa > Arthropoda > Insecta > Hymenoptera > Cynipidae > Andricus > Andricus curvator. Next base: position 32,797 of record CAKNYM010047834.1, read on the forward strand.
TAAAGTACGTTACTAAGAAATAAAAAAATTGTCCCATGATATCCGTATGATCTAGGACTGGGAACTTAATAAATTCGGGTCTGAGGAGAGAAAATTTATCCTAACACCAGCAAAAAATCTAAGAACGACACGCTTCATTCATAGAAATATTCATGTCGTGACCAGTTTTTTATTCAGTTCAAAATTAACTAAAACAAAATTCACCCTTTTTGTTTGAAAAAAAATGAATATTGAAAAATGTGTATATCCCTAATCAATCAATGTAGCTTTTTATTGTACAAATATTCAACATGAAGTTTAAAAAATTAATTATGTATATCTTGTTTCAACAATTCTGTAATGTTTATATTTTCTTATAAAAATCTCGAAAAATAATTACTTTAATTTCTAGCAAATACACATTAGGGGCCATCCATAAATTACGTAACACATTTTTCCAATTCTTAACCCCTTCCTTCCCTCATGTAACAATTCGTGACAAAGTGTTTTGGCCCCCCCCCCCCCGTATATGTTACGTAATTTTTTCAAATATTTTCAGCTATCTCTTATTAAATATAATTGCTTACCCCGAAACGAAATTGGCCTAATGGAATAATAATAAAAATAAATAAAAGTTACTTACTACCCGAAACACCCGAATTACCAAATAATTAGAGGTTATTAAAATAAAAAGAGAGAATATTAAAATAATATGCATCAAAGCAACTATACAGTCCTTGAAAATAAAAACGTATAAAAAGCTGTGTCATCTAGTGGAAGAATATTCTTAAAAAAATCAATTCAAATTTTTTTTTCAATTACTAGCACATATTTCTAACTATTTAATATCGGTTATGCATTTTTCTAATTTTTTTCTAAACACATAACATTTTAAAGGTCTACTGCGACAATAATAAACGCTAACAAAATGTCATATAAAACGAGATTATATCATTTTTTTAAATCTTTTATCAAGTCACTAAAGTTTCTATTTTCATTAACAATCTAAAAGATTGTAACCCTTTATTAAAGCTTTTAGATGTTTTTACTTCCTGTTAAAGCTGTTGTCAAATCTAGAAAAGTAAATCACCAAATGTAAGGGTTTATTTAGTGAATAGTGAAAAGACCGATAGACTTGATAAATGTCGAATGATATTTTAATTAGAAGTAGTAATTTTAAAAAACATGAAAAAACTTTGTTTTTATGCATATTTTTTGTTTACTCTAAAATCTATTCAATTCTTAAAAATCTATGGAAATACACTGAAATATTTGAAAATCTCTTCAAAATTTTGAAATCCTTCAATTCTTGTGAATGAATTCTTTGAAATTTCATGAAAATATTATAAAATCCCTTGAAATCCCGCGAAGATACATGAAATCTGATGACATTCCTGGGAATTCGTTGAAATTTTCTTAATCTTTTGAAACTTCCTTGGAATCATTTAAAACACCCTAAAATATTTCAAATCCTTTAAAACCCCTAAAATTTTTTTGAAGCACTTGAAAATTCCCTGGAATCTTTTGAAATGCCCTAAAATCTTTCAAATTCGTTGAAATTTCTTAAAATCTATTGAGATTCCTTAGAATCTTCTAAAATATCCTAAAATCTTCCATAATACCTTGAAATATTTAAAATCCCTTAAAATATTTTAAATGCGTTAAAAGCCCTAAATTCTTGTGAATACATTTTTTGACATTTTTTATTAAAATATCATTAAATCCCTTGAAATCCCGTCAAGTTATTTGAAATATAATGATATTCCTTGAAATCCCTTGCAATCCCTTAAAATATTTGAAATCCTATGAAATACTTTGAGAAAAAATGCATTACAATACCTTATTGAAAGTCTTCAAGATCAGTTAAAATTACTGAAATCCTCGAAAATTTGTTCAAATCCGTTCAAATCCCTTGAACTGAAAATATCCTAGAAGGTTATAAGTTCTATAAAATCCTTCCCTATCTTACGAAATTCTAGAAAATTCTTTGAAACCACATGGAAATTTGTTTAATCCCTTGGAATCATTACATTCCTTAAAAGTTCGTTCAAATTTGTTTAATCCTTTGAAATATTTCGAAATCACTTGAAATTTTGTATTGGTTCTTGAAAATTCTTTGGAATCTTTTAAAATACACTAAAATCTTTAAAGCCCTGTGAAATCTCTTCAAATCTTGAAATTCATTGGAATTCCTTGGAGTCTGTGGTGTAGTCGAGGCCTGGCGCCGCCAGGGCACTTTTTCGAAAGCCTGGCGGCGCCAGGCCGTTTTCTTGTTGCACGAAATATTTGTCTACGCAGTATTAAGTATTTAATTTTAAGACAAAATTAAACCCACTTATGTCCGTAATACGTTATAAAAATATATTTATCGCAGTGAATCATGTTTGTGGGATTTACCAAAGTTATAAACTGATTTTGTTGACAGAATTCATTTAAAATCGCGCAGATAATTTACGCTTAATTCACAGAATTATTTGATAATTAAATATGTTATTTTTCAAATGTATTAAGGCGACACGTATCTTACCGATTATCGCGGAATATAAAAAAATAGTCCAACTTTTTGTTAAAGTGTGATATTTTTTAATATAATATAGTTGTTTGAATTTTTCTTTCTAATCCTGATACAATTTCTCGTCCTCTTTCTAAATTTATTCACAAATTTAAAAAAGTTCCAACGTGACAAAAAGCGTCGGTTTTTCTGAAAATATTCAAAGTAAGTTTATTCAAAATTCCACCACTTCTTTCTCTTGATTTTTTTCTAGATTGGTCCTAATGTAAAGAGTGTATTTCATGATATTCGGCTCTGTTCCCACGCCTTGGTAAGAAGAGAGAATTTTTTTGTCTGAAAAACGAAAATACACGTTTTTTGCCAAAACGACACAAGATATGAAAAAGTCAAAGCAGTAAAATTGTTTCTCTAAAAAGGTTTTCTATTGCCGCTGTCTTCTATCTCGCGTCATTTTCCAGAATGTTGCGAAAATATTGATGAAATGATTAAAAAAAAATTTTCAATAATACAATTGTATGGTGTGATAAAAAAGCAAAGGAGAACATAAATGAACATTTTCAACAACTTTTACAAGAAACGTTTTCCTTTGAAGTTGAATTAAGTCCTTTTTGAGTTCTCATCACAACATAAAATTGTATTGTTAAGAAAAAAAATTAATCTTTAAGGAGTTTATACGTATTTTCACAAAAATCTTGAAAAGAAATAATTGCTTCCTCATGGAGAGACTTTTGTAATGACCTAAACTTTCAAATATAATTTTTTGATATATTTCGATATAACTCGAGCTCAGCAGTTCACATAGTTTTGCCGAAAAATGGAATTTTTTATTTTTGAAAGCATTTTTCACGATTAAAACGAACAATATGTGACTTATCAAAAAAAGGTTTTATCAAAATTTCTTCATATTTTCCAGGTGAACAATTTTGCTTCTCAACATTTTTCAAATATAATCTTGGTCTGGTGATGAACAGTCATGAACAGTCATTTTATGTCATAATACCTGCTGGGATGGTTTAGTTTGTGGTGGATGATCATCGACTTGGTCAACGAGAAAGCTTTATACCCCAACATCACATGTACTCCAAATTTTGTAAATTTTTTTTTCTTCATATGAATATTAATGAATTCGCAATAATTATTATAAATTTCCAGGAACTTTGAAATAATTTTTATAATTTTTCTGAGAACTTTACACAAATTTTCGCTAAATTTCAAGATATTTTTTGCAAGTTTCAGGTAATTTTTAAGAATTTAATTTTCTAAGTTAGAGACCACGTCTTCTAGTTTATTCTTTAAGTTTTCATCGTACATTTCTTAACCAATCGAATTTTTTTTTTTAATAATCTGCATTAAATTCCTGACAAACGTGAGGAAGCCAATTTTTGTATTTGTTTTTGTGTTTAACAATACTTGTACAAATACAGCGGCAAAATGATTCATTTGAACGATATGACTTTTGATCTCTGAATGAATCTCTGAAATAAAGTAATTTGTTAGTCAGAACTAATGAAGACAGACTTAGAAATCACAAATATTGTATTACAATTCTGTTTATTTATTATGAACAATTTATTTAAACAAATCCAACAGAATATCCCTATGTTCTAGAAAAAAACTTATTTTATCTCAAACTCGTTGTAATGCACTATTAGAATGGTATTGATAACGAAAAATTGTAATAAGTGGTAAACTTACAAACAAATCATAGAGTTATAGATAATTTTTTACCTATTAAGTTATATGAGCAGAACAGGTGACATAATAGAAAATTTAATGTTGGGATGCGAATAACACAGCCATACAAAAAAAAATCCTTTTTCGGGTCTGGAGGTCAGACCATGCTTACTATATGTTTTTGGGGTCGCTGAATCCGAATCCGAGGTGCAAAACTCCCCAGCACGTCAGGGTTCTGACATAACCTCAAAAAACCTCATAAAAAATATTTTTCCGGGTTTGGAGGTCAGACCATGTTTAATATATGTAATGTACGTACTGGAGTTTTTTACACTACGGATTTGGATTCAGCGACATCAAAAACATATAGCAAACATGCTCTGACCCCCGGACTCGGAAAAAAAATGTTATGAGGTTTTTTGAGGTTATGTCAAAACCCTGGCGTGCTGGAATTTTTTGGACCTCGGATTTGGATTCAGCGACCCCTTAAAAACATATAGTAAACATGGTCTGTCCTCCAGATCGAGAAAAAGATTTGTTGAGGTTATTTCAGAACCCTGACGCGCTGGGGTTTTTTTTACCTCGGATTCGGATTCAGCGACCCATAAAACATATAGTAAACATAGTCTGACCTCCAGACCCGAAAAAATATTTTTTTTTGTGTGGCTGTGTAATCCATTGAAACATGAATGTCTATATGTTAAAAAATTAAAATTTTCGATTGTTTAAACAATGTATTTAATAATGTCTGTCACAAAAAAACGTACTAATAGCATGATTGGATTCTGCAGGAAAAATTGCATAGAGTCCATGTGCTGAGTGCTCTTACTTTTTTTGTAAGAGATATTGTTAAATATATTGTTCGAGCAAAAATTGTTTGAAAAATAGAAAGTTTCATTTTTTTCAATGAAAAATATTCTTTTAATGATATATTATCATCCCAACATTAACTTTTCTACTATGTCAATTAGCCGGCCCATGAAACTTAATAGGTGAAAAAATTACTTATAACAAAATACTTTTCCTGCAGAAGAAAGTGATATACTGTTGAATTTGTTCAAATAAATTGTTTATAATAATAAAATAAAATTTATAATAAAATATTTGTGATTTCTAAGTCTGTCTTCATTAGAGCTGACTGACAATTATCAAAAATTATATAGTTGAAATCAACAATTTTGTTGCTGTATTTGTAACAGTATTGTTAAACTCGAAAACCAATACAAAAATTGATATAAGTAAATATTCGCGAACAAGAATGACCTCATATTCTTGAGGCTACGGAAATGTATGGATTATACTCCAAAATGTGTAACACTGCATAATTTTTGAAATTTCTCAAAAATTCTACATTTATACATTTTTGAGCCTATACGTCATACATTCATGAGTTTTTCATAAATTAAAAAAAAAAGACGCTCTTAATTTTGGTCTAAATTTTATAAATTTATACTATGATATAATTGATCATAATTAATGACAATGACAACATTTTCGAATTTCTTGAAGGAGAATTAACTTCGATTCGAATATCCTATTTCAGTTTAACAATTCAGTGCTTTCCGAAAAGTGAGAAAAACCTATTTTCAATAAAATTATCAAATAATTTACAACATTAGTCATTGTTACTGATAATTTATTTTCCAAACTTGAGAGGTGATTCCGATCAGAACTATAGTGAAAACCCTCATGTTTTCTGTGAAAAAAAGGGACGATGTGTGTATTTGTTTATAAAATTTCTTAAGAATAATAATTAAAATTGTTAAACATGAATATTTTTTCATTAATTTCTTCATGACACGCATAATTTTTAGTTTCCTAAACGTTCGACTTCTTCCGTCTCTACCCTTGAGGCGGTTGGTTGCCAGAGTGGGATCCCGAGGTTTGTTGGTGCGCCTCCACTCACTCAGCGTAGTGCGTGTGCGGTTGCGTTTACGTTCGAGCATGCCTAGGCCTTCAGGGTCTTCATGCGCTACTTTTCAACAGAGTTCTGTTTTCGATTTTCAAAATTTTCTCGTTTTTATATTTTTCCAATTTTCCGTTGATAATTGAAATTATTTAGCCAAATTTTTAAAAACGATTTGCCTTGAATAAGGTTGAACTTGAGTGTCTAAAGATTTTTATTTTATAGCTTTTTTGCCCTACGATACTACGGAAGATACTTTATTGCTTCTCGGAATCAAAATTGTTAAACCTCACCTAAGTACTACTGAAACTTCACTGATTTAATTAGCGAAAAGTGGACCTCCAAAGATTAGTGAAAAATAACCAATTCGATTAGTCAACATATTTTCTAATTCAATAGTGAAAGACAACTAATTGCTTATTGAAAATATATAAACTTATTTAGGACTGTATTTTTTGAAAATTTGAAAAGGAAACATCTTCCTCATAGTGAAGAACTAATGGCCATTTTTTTATAATTTTTAAATAATATTTAGAAGTGGCGCCAAGGTCATTAATTTCTTATGGAGTTTAACATAGAAAAGTCTATTCTTCTTCATGTTTGAATATAAAATATAAATTATTTAAAGAATCTATTTCATTTTTGGAAACGTCTTACTCAGTAATGAAGAAAGTACCCTTTTTTTAATTATCAACAAAATAATTATTAGGATAATTTTTGAACCTCAAACCTGGCCTCAAACGTAGCTGTGTTTGCTTGAAACCATAATTTCCATGAAATTATTTCAGGCCCTAAATAATGGCTAATCCATTGACTCGCAGGCAGTAGGCCAGAACAGGTAGAAGACACCTTTAAATTATCATTGCCAGTCCCAATAACCTGAGTCCAAGACAATAGAATTCGCAGGTAAGTACCTCGCCCACTTCCCTATAATCCACTTACAGTAACAAAGGTGCCCAGGAAAAGTTAACGTTTCCTTGGACAGTTTACGATTTGATGAACTCCCATCGATTTTCTATCGGGAAACATTGAACGCGTGGCCCCAGCTTTAAATATTAGTTAAAAATCATTTTTTTAAATGGCAATTAGTGAGGAGCATGTTTCCAAGTTCAAATAATAAAAAATCGAAAGTCTGTTATTTTGGACCACCCTATTGTATATAGTAATTAAAAAAAGGTTCTAAAAATAGGGAAATTGAAAAATAGAACAATTTAATAAAATCATGCAATGATATAAGACTTTTATCTCTATTAGTCTATTGAAAGAATAAGGAGGCCCTATTCTGTGTTCATTTATCCTGTGTTCATTTTCAAAAGATTGCCTTCTGATTGTTTACAGAAAGTTGAGAAAAATTAGAATTTTTTCAAACTACAATGGATCGATGAGTTATTATTTATTAATTATTTAATCAAGTATGCATATTCAGGGTCCTCATGCGCTACTTTTCAACAGAATTCTCTTTTCGATTTTCAAATTTTGTTATGGTTGTACAATGTACATTTTTCTACTTTACCATAGAAAATTGTAATTATTCCAGGGAGTGCTGATTTATAAAAAATATATTGTTTAAATAATAATCAGTTAATTTTGGATTTCATACCGTAATGAGATGATCCTAAAAGACACACAGAAAAAAATTCTTTTTGATTCAACGAAAATTTCTTTGAATCAAAGAAAAATATTAATTTGCTCTTAGGCAAAGAAAAGTTTCTTTGATTCAAAGAAATTTCTCTGGTTGAAAAAAATGGCTTTTTCTCCAATAAAAACTTCTCTTTAATTTAAAATGATTTTCTTTATTTTTTAGTTATTTTTGGTTAAATAAAATTATTTCCATGAAACGGTTTCTTTAATTTAAAACAAATATTTTTCTGAATGATTCTGTATTTCTGCGTTTTTCTGATGTTTTCCATTGTCGACCCTGATCCTTTTTGCAGATATTTGCAATTGAAAATTCTTCAATTTTGAAGTTGTATAAAGACAAATTCTTAAATTTGGATGATTTTTTAGATCAACATAGTCAAGAGTTTGCAATTCTAAATCTTCAAAATTGAAAAAATTTTCAAAATTAAAAACTCTTCAATTTTGAAGATTTACAATTCAAAGTTCTACAATTTTGTAGAATTACATTTGAATGTAATTTGTAATTTTAAATGGTTTTTAGAAATAGTTCAATTCTGAATATTTACAATTGAAAATCCTTCAATTTTTAAGATTTACAATTAAAGATTCCTTAATTTGGAATATTCATAGTTCAAAAAGATGTCGCTTTGAATGTTTTTTTTTTAGAATATTTGGTTCAATTTTGAAGACATACAATGAAAAATTCTTCAATTTTTAAGATTTGCAATTGAAGATTCTTCAATTTTTAATGTGTATAATTTAGAAGGATGTTATTTTTATTATCTTTTCCTTTTAATAGTTTAAGATTGAAGATTTAAAATTGAAAACTTTTTCAATTTTAAAGATGTATAAATAAACATTCCTAAATTTGCAGCATTTTTAAGATCAACAGTCAAAAGTTTTCAATTACCAATCTTCCAATTCGAAGGATTTTCAAATTTAAATCGTCAAGAATGAAATATTTTAAATTGAAAAACTTAAAACTTGCATAATTTTTAATTGTAAATTTTCAAAATTAAAAAATCTTCCATTTTGAAAATTTACAATTCAAAGTTCTATAATTTTGCAGAGTTGCATTTAAAAATATAGAATTAAAAATTATGCAATATTCAAGATTTTTAATTTTGAACTTTTTTTGAAATAGTTCAATTCTAAACACTTATAATTGAAGATTCCTTAGTTTGGAATATTTATCGTTCAAAATGATGTAATTTTTGAATGTTTCTTTTAAAATATGTGGTTCAATTTTGAAGATTTACAATGGGAAATTCTTCCATTTTTTAAATTTGCATATTTGCAATTGAAGATTCTTCCATTTTTAATGTGTATAATTTAAAAGGATGTTATTTGAAACATATTTTTTTCAACACAGAGTTCAAGATTAGAGATTTACAATTGAAAACTTTTTCAATTTCAAAGATGTATAAATAAAAAAACTTAAATTTGGATGATTTTGAAGATCAGCAGTCAAGCGATTTTACTTCTAAATCTTTAAAGTGCAGGAATTTCAAATTTAAATAAATCAAAATTACAGGATTTTTAATTGCAAAACCTAACACTTGCATAATTTTAAATTGTAAATTTTCAAAATTAAAAACTTCAAATGTGTTATATTTGTTATATTTGAAAATTCTAGAATTTTGAAAATATAGAATTGAAAATTGTTCAATTTTCAAGCTTTACTATCTAAAGCTATGTAATTTTGAACTTTTTTTGGAATCACTCCATTTTCAAGATTTAGAGTGAACAATTCGTGAATTTTAAGGATTACAAAAAAAATGTATTCAATTTTATAAATTTGGAATTAAAAATTCTGCAGTTGTGAACATTTAAAACGAAAGCGATGATTCATTTGTTGATAATTAATATCATACATTATAAAAAAAAGGAATGATATAATTCAGGTGTCTCGGGTATTAAGTAATTAAATTGTATTTATTAAGACTATGCTGAAAATATTTTGAAAAAATTACGTATCATGGGCGTGAGGGGCGGGGTCAAAACCATTTTCTTGCGACTGTTTATGAGGGGAAGGAGAGGAAAGGGTTAAAAAAACGCAAAAAATGTGTTACGTAATTTATATATGACCCTGTAACTATTTCCCTTGATTTAAATTGAGCCTATTTCCCGCCTTTCACATCGAAACGCCTCATTGGTTTATGCGCGCTCTCTTTCGGTCTCTAGGAGAATGAAAGAGACAGCCTGTTGACAGATGTTCTCCCTCTTTTTTTTGGCTTGTGTGTGTACTTTTTTGTAGTGTTTGTGTACTTGTTGCGGTAACGAAACCGGTGTGAAGAATTTCCTTAGATTTCCCCCATTTCCCCGAAAATACTGACACAAGTTTTCCGTACCCTAATCGATTTCCATTAGTTAGAAATATGTGCTACTCAGAAACCATGAAAAGTGAGGTTATTTTGAAACGAAAGCAGTTTTTTCGGAGTGCTCATAACCGTCGCTGAAGACTTTGGGAGTGTGTGTACCGCTAGACGCGATTTAAATATGAAAAAACGTGATTAATCAGATTTCCCTATTTTGTAATCAACGATGGAAGATTTTAACGATGGAGTTGATGGCAAACAAGCCTCTAGGTTACGAACTGTTAATTCGGAGCAATTCCAGACCCTTGTCAAAATGCATCTATCTTTCGAATTGGACCGAAATACAGAGGAGTAAGTTTACTCCTTTTATTTACTTTTCATTTATTAATGGTATTTGGCCTTAGGTGCTAATATTTCTATACTTAAGCATTCTATGTTAACAATAATTTAATTAATCTAAAGGCTGAAAATGTGACTAATTTGCAACAGAAATCTGCGGGGTGACTTATCTTAGCCTGCTCTCAATTATATATATCTTGAAATTTGAATTTATTTCATTGAGTTCTTATTTTTAAGACTTATATAAAAAAACCTTCTTAATTTAATATCAACTTGACGAGAGAATTATTATTAATATATTTTTTAATAGTGGGAAAATTATTTCAGGCTTTTTAAAGAGGTTTTAAGTGCCGTTCAAAAACTACGTTCCGCTTTTTTGAAATATTCAGTATAAAGAATTTTTAAGGTTTAAAGATTTTAGCTTAAGATTTCATATCGAAATATATTTCATTTTTAACAAAATAGTTAAATTTTCAACTAAAAAAGATTAATTTTCTAACAGAAGAGATGAATTTTCAACGAAATAGTTGAGTTTTTAAGCGAAAAAGTTAAATGTTTTAGAAAACAGTTGACTTTTAAACCCGAAAAGATGAATTTTTAATCAAAAAAGAATTTTCAATCGAAAAAGACGAATTTTCAACAAGGCAGTTGAATTTTTAAACAAAAAAGATTACTTCTCAACAAAATAATTAAGTTTTCAACAAAATGGTTGAAATTGTAAACACATAATGGAATTTTCGACCTACAATCATAAATTAAAATGATGAATTTTCAACCAAGCAGTTGAATTTTCAACATACAACGATGCATTCTCAACCAAATAGTTTAAATTTAAACCAAAGGGTCGAATTTTCAACCATATGGTCGAATTAAAAAAAAATATTGAACTTCAAAAAAAAAACTGTTGCATTTTTGACCAAATAGTTCAATTTTTAAGCCAAAAAGTCAAATTTTTTAGAAGATAGTTGAATTTTTCAATCCAAAAGAACGAATTTTATATCCAAAAAGACAAATCTTTAACAAAACAGTTAAATTTTTAACAAAATAGTTGAATGTTCAGCAAAATAATCAAGTTTTCAACAAAATGGTTGAAACTGTAACCACATTTGAATTTTTGACCTGCAATGATGAATTTTCAACCAAGTAGTTGAATTTTCAACAAAATATTTAAGTTTTCAACAAAATAGTTGAAACTGTGATCACATAGTCGAATTTTCGACCTACAATGATGAATTTTGAACCAAGTAGTTGAATTTTCAACATACAAAGATGAATTTTCATCCAAATGGTCGAATTTTTAAACAGGAGATATTAAACCTGAAACAAAAACTTTTGCATTTTTGACCAAATATTTGAATTTTTAAGCCAAAAAGTCGAATTTTTTAGAAGACAGTTGAATTTTCAAAAAGTCGCACTTTCTTGTCGAACGAAAAATTGTTCTGCTTAACATTTTAAAAGGGCCATTTACGCTTTATTGGGAATTTAATTTTGAGACAGTATGGAACCCACTTTATGTCAGCAATACGTTATAAAAATATATATGGCATTGGCTGATGGATTATCATTATGATTAGGAATTTCGTAACTACAGTGAATCATGTTTCTCGGATTTTTCCAAATTGTAAATTGATTCTGTTGACCGATAATTTCAAATCGCGCAGGTAATCTATGCTCAATTCACAGAAATATGCGCCACTCAAATATGCTGTTTTTCAAATGGAATAAGGCGACACGTGTCTAATCGATTTGCCGAAAAGAAAATTTCGACATGTTATGACTATTTGAGTTTTAAAGATTGAAAACGCGGATTATCAAAAAATGGTACCAATTTTTGTTAAAAGTGTGATCTTCTTTATAATTTAGGTATAAATGAATAATAATATAATATTGTTATATATTATTCTATATA